>OU015494.1:208483313-208795813 GCA_907164885.2 Dolomedes plantarius
AACACTTCCGGGCCTGTACTCATCTTTCAATTGAAGGCCCTCAAGTAAACAAACGGCTGGTTAGACTTATTCAATTTCAGATGTGGATTAGAATTTTTTCTTACCTAAAAACTAAATTCTTCTCCATCAAATCACGTTCTGTTCAGCCTATTTTTCTATAAAACATTCAGAACTAAAACAATTGATGCTTTAGCTGTATATTAACAGTTTTTAAAAGTTTACTTTTGCGATGAATTCTGAAAGTAAACAAACTTGAATGTGAATGAATCAAGTGCTCAAGTATTCATA
Organism: Dolomedes plantarius; assembly: GCA_907164885.2. Lineage (NCBI taxonomy): Eukaryota > Metazoa > Arthropoda > Arachnida > Araneae > Dolomedidae > Dolomedes > Dolomedes plantarius. The sequence continues at coordinate 208,483,602 of OU015494.1, forward strand.
TCGCGTAGTGAGTTGTAAAAAACTGGATCGCAGTCTACTACTCCAATCGCATGAAAAACTAAATAAATAAAAAAATATGAAGGGTTTGCTCTTTTACAAGGTGTGGATTAAATGCAATATTGCTAGATAATTCGGATATTTTTTAACTTTCATATACTTTTTCCATTATGACGCATTATTCGTATTATGACGTCAAAATGACGGGTTACCTTCTGTTCTTAAATATTTGTATTAAAAAGATACATGCCTTCATTATTAACAAAAGTATGTACTATTTTAAGCCCTTTATTATTTTTAATGGGATTTCTATCATCTACTTTTATTTACGTTAAATTGTAACATTTCTTTCGTAATTATGTTGAAACTAAACATCGCTATTAATGAATTATGACATAATCAAGGATTCAAAACTTTTACATCACGGTTAATCAGCTCTTCTAATGCAAGGTGCTTCGTTTTCTCATGGCTTCGGAACATTTTGTAAATTTTGCTACAATGAAGAACTTTTATGTCTCCAGTGTGTCTTAACAGGTTTTTATGCCTTTCAAGAATTTAAATTACATTGAGAATGCTTAGAGCTTTACAAAATAGGTACTCAATCCAACTCATATTATCATAAATAATACAAAAATAAATATAATTATATTGATTATGTTTTCGTACTCAAACTTGCAACGGCAAATTTCACATAAAAGGAAGCACTCAAACACGTTTCAATATTTTTCTTTTCTATTTTAGATTAGAATCTTTTCTCCCATTGCAGCATTCAATGAAGCTGTTAAAGTTTTGAATAGGAAAATTTAATGAAAAGAGAAACTCAGAAAATGTAGGGAATACTGAAATATCTTGAAGATGTTGTGAATATGAAACCATGTCATGCTACTTGCATAAAATGACTCAGTTCTTGAAAATGAAACAAAGAAACTAGAATAAAATTCAATAATAGGAGTCTTACAAAAAGAAAGTGAAGCTTATAGCATTTCATACATAATGGGCCAAGGGATCTTCAACATTGTATTTTTAAATTTTCAATTTTTAACTCTATTTACAAAAGATTATCTTATCTATAATATATTCTTTATACTACATTGAAGATACTTACAATTCACAAATAAGTAAGTATTTTGTGGCAGAATAAGGTCCAATTTTCAAAAATTCTTCTTAAATACTAGCATTTTACAAAATGCTCCATACGCATTCCATATCATTTAAAACCTTAATTTCTTTTAATATAAATTTACCATATAAATATAAAAATAACTGCGCACTGAATTTTTTTGCGAGGATGACAAGCCATGATTTTTTTAATCTTCCTGTTTTTTTTTACGTTTTAAATTCATTTCATGGTCTATAAATTTGGAAAAAATTTGTAATTTCAAAGAATAATTCACAGTTTTGTGACAAACACTTCCATTAACAATTCTGAGAAATCTGGAAGTCATAAAGAGGTAATTAATGCGCAAGGAGCATTTTGGAAAAAAATGAAAAAAAGGCCTTATTCCACCCCAAAATACTTATTTGTGAATGCTAAGTGTCTTCATTGTAGTACAAAATTATTATTAATTATTCTCACTTTGTATGTAAAGATAAAATATAAGGGACAAGTTCCTTGTCCACTTAAACACACAATAACACACATAGGCATTTTTTTTCCCATTATACATAATAAGTATGTAATTATCTCTTCAACTAAAGCGAAATTTTTAGATTGTTCAAAATGCTCATATTTATGGTCTGGTGCGGATTTCCGTTACTGATGCATGGTAAACACAAAATATAATATCCTTTATTGGCTCATTTTTCTAGTGTTATCACAAATTCGAAATAAAAATATTTTAAAGCAGAGTAAGAATAACAGTATCTGTTACAAAAAGTACTAAGTAATACATAATAAATTCAGTTAGAACGTCACAGCAGTTTTTTGTAATACAAGTGCATTTCTGTGTTGCTTATAATAAAGCAACACAGAAATTTTCTCACGATATTTTCTTTGTAACTGTAAAATTAAAGTTGCCTAATTCAGTAAAATTACAATAGGGAAAGTTAATATTGTTCTCTTTTTCTAATTCTGTTCATTAAAATTGAATCGATATTCGAACAAGGGAACGAATCCAAAAACTGTTTTTGTGGGAAATTTAAAAAAGCCTAAAAAAGCTGTCTTATTATTTTTTTCTGCACTAAACTTTTATATATGATTCTTTACATTCACCCGCTATTCCAGTGCCTTTTACAGCTTACATGGAGCGTCTATATGTAAATAACAGTATGGCGAAAAACAAAAAAAAACGAATTTCACTTATTTGACTCATGTTCCCTTCTTCAAACTGCCGATTCAACTGTACAGTTTTGTTCCAATTTCACGATAATCAGGTGGAGGAGTTCCTTAAGACTTAAACAAACAACTGAGGAACTATTTAGATATCGAAAACTACATCTTTAATTAAGCAGTTCTTACGTCTCATTTTTAATTAATACCTTAGTTCCCGTGTCAGAATACTGACTCCTTCAATACGATACATTTTCATTACGATACAAAGGTGCCGAACACAGACATGGAAAATAATCCGTGGAGTATTTTAATATTCTTTGGCTATTTCACGTCTTTCTAATTTCTACTTTCCTTCGCATTGGCATAATGCTACGTGAATGCACATAAAAGTTATGAATGACTGTATTTAACGATTTGGGGATAAAATACTATGAATTACTTCGGGACATATAAAATTTTCTTTAGAAACGTAAGTCTGCATTCACCAAACACCGAAGAAAATTAATAATTCAAACTATACAGAGGCTGTTCACACATTTTTTAGACGATGTATATGTATTCACAAAACTAAATTACGTCAAATTCTTGTGTTTTAAATGTTCTATTTGACATCCCTTATTCTGAACTGTCTTTCGACACCGCAATTTCCAGGATAATAATGCCTTTTGAAGTGTCAGAAGAGGTATTCTATCCCATTCCTCCTGAACAGCTTTCCAGAGTCCTGTAAGGGTTTTGGGACGACGTTTGGATAATGCAGATTTTAAAAGTCCGAAAGCACAAAAATCCATAGGTGATACATCGGGAGATTTAGTAGGGATATCAGTGAAGGGTATGGCCTTGATACCAGTTTTTTGTTCCATTTCTTTTAGGAAATTTACAAGTGGGATTTTCATGTGTGACTGCTAGCTTTGTCCTGATGGAGTCTCACAGATTGATGGCACTGTGGGTAAAGCGATGGTATTTCATTCAGAAAAATTGGCGATAAAATATGTTCCTGATAGTATTTGGAGTTATTCTTGACATTTTTTTCCACTCTCTTTATTTTTAACTTGCCATTATAAGAAAAACCAGCAACAATCATGAATACCTTAGAAAAACTTTCTTTTGATTCTTTGAACCATGTACTTACATTTTTTCTCCCTTTTATGATAATAAATGGCTCTTTTTTGCTGCAATCATTTAATACAGCCATGATTCATCTATTGTGACAATTGTTTTCCATTTTTCTTTGGATAAGTGTTTCTCATATAGAATTCTGCAGCGTGTCCTGCGTTCAGCGATATGATTTGGAGTAAGACGATGCACATTGCGTTTTTTCGCTTTCTTAAGATTTAAATCAACGTTTATCATTTTGTTTAACCGTGGACACCGAGCATTTTAATGATTTTGCAACTGTCCTTTGACTAGGGGGATTTCTTTTAACATTAAACAACGTACCTTTGCAATAGTCGAAGATGTCCGTTTTTTCCTTGGATACTTGTTTGGAATTTTTGTCCCACTTGAGGCTCCAATTTGACGTTTTTTTCCTTTCTTGTTGACGATATTACCTATCGACGCTTTTTTAGATATCACAAAACCATGACTCTCACATCGTTTTTGGATAACGGAGTATGCATATTTCTCTTCGGTAAAGAGCATAAATGTAGCCTTCGAACCACTGCTTTGTTAAAAAACGCCATTTTTAATAAAAACAAAAAACTTTCAAGCCGCAGATGATAATTTTGACTTTTAAAAACATAGTACAATTGCAATTATTTCTTTGCAGCAAACGTTTTTTTTATTACCGCTTACCAAAATCGTCTAAAAATGTGTGAACAGCCTTTGTATATGCAGTCAATACAATCGTAGGCCTGTGGAATTAAACACACTTAATTTACAAAATTAAGTACCTTTATCAAATTTACTGATTAATGACCCGATTCAATCTGTGCCATTTTCGATCTCTCATCTCGTGTGACATGCGCTACCTCTGAGTACGGGCCCAAGAACGCTCTGCTAAATCTTTTGTTAAAACTCAAGCGACAAACCTTCGCGAATGCCATGTGAAAACTTCCAGAACTCACTCCACGTCTAAATATTATGTAACAGTTCACTCCTCGAACGCCGATGCTTGCTTCTAAAAATACCGTCTGAAATCTCTCTTACAGCACTGTACTGAAGATAGCACTATATTGAAGATTGATTATTTTAGTAAAATGGGAGAATGGATTGCTACAAAAAGAAGATGCAACTACAGTATCTGCTTAAACTTAACGGACAATATATGAGAAAAGAGATATTTATAGTTTACAACAGTCTTCCTAAAAGTAAATTTTTATGTGTAAGAGAAATTCCACAATATTTTTTCTACTGAATTCCTCTTTTCCCCTCCATGAATAAATTCTTTGCATTTAACCCTTTCAGGGCAACAACATCCCCGTTTGCACGGTGCAGATATTCTCCCCGATTTTGTACCTCAGAATCTTGCAATAATTTCCAATTAACATGTTGCAAAATATTTTTACTTCTTTAAACTGATAAAAGATGGCAGTAATAACCAATTTTTATGCTCATTTAACTGGAATACAGTTGAATGCAAGGGAAAAAATGACTAGATTTAGGCGTTTGCACTGGTGCAAACGGTGCCCCTCAAGGGTTAAGTGATTATTTAACTCATCAGCCGACCATAAGGAAGGAGATATTACTGATCTATATTTTCAGAACATCCCTCCCACATACTATAGTGGTTAGCGTCATGAGCTTACAGGCTTGGGGTCAAATCCCAAATAAAACTTAATCGTTACCTTGTTGTCCCCTCATAGGAGCAATGCTGGCTCACTCCGAATGGTGCTCCTATAATAAAGTAATCAACCAGACTTCGCGATGAAAAGCAAAAGGCGAATGTCTCACGATAAGTGCACCCGCATTAGGAAAAATACATACATACATATATTTCCAGAACTAACATATCAGCAATAATAAAAAAAAATGAGATCCGATTCCTCAATTTTATATGCCTTCAAAGTTTGATAAAAATAGAATTGCTTTTGGCAGCTACTTTATGCTTTATTTCAAGAGGATTTTAAATAAGAATAAAAGAATACTTAAAAAATATCTTGTTTTACTAATGATGTTCCATTTGAATAACATTTTCCTAAAGAACAAATATTCGATTCTATTTATTCATTCGAAACTTTCAGTTGAATAGAATTCGAGTAGTACGAGGCGTCATATGACGTATAATACACTAGTAATTTAAAATACTTGAAATTTTGCAATGAATTACGTCAAAATTGGGCTTGAATATTTGTTTTAAATAATGTATTTAAGGCGTTCAGCGTGCAGTTAATAACATTCCGTAATATTCGATACATGCTGAATTAGATATGGTTCAATGAGTAACAAATGAGATCATAAGTATTTGTATTTGGCTTCCCAAATAATTATAATTAAAAAAATAAACATGGTACAAAAACGAAAGTATAAGAAACTACCAAAATTATTATACTTAAGAATAAATTTTGTTACCTAAACCTTAATAAAATTTAAACAGTAAATTTTTATTATCTTAATTATCTATAATTATTGATTTATAAGCATTTGTACAAAAATATAAAAATTCATTATTTTAATAAATTTTATACATATAATTCCTTAATGTTATTTACCATTTAAAAAAATTATAAATATTAAGTATGGACACGAAGGTATTGCCTTTTGTACCTATATACGTATATCGATGGGTATTAAAGTATAAGCAAATAAGCATCAAGTAATTACATTTTCTGTTGTGTATTAATAATTGTTTTTCACTAACATTATAGACGAATTTATTACATTAAAAGGGACTATGCTCATGTGATTCTTTTCAAAAACAAGTAGTTTTATATTGATTTCTTTACATCTAATTTTCTCCTATCTTACAGTTAAATTTTCATGCAAGATGAATTTGAAACTTCTAAGATCAACAATCCCTCAAAACGTTGGTCAAACTCTATCGTATTAAAAGTAAGCGTCCGCACGTACGCGTCTAAGTAAATAGTTTTTTTTGTTTTTTTTAATCAAGGGTTCCCTGTTTAATAACAATAAATTTTCTTCTGTTAGCTTATCCAGGCGAAAACAGCGTCGAGGAGAAGCAAAGGTGTGGAGAAAAAAGGATTGAAACTAAGTGATTATGCTCAGTATAGGAGGAAAAAATGAAACGATGTGCTTGAAGATAATCAAAGCTAGAAGAGGCAGGAGTGAAAAAACATCGTCCGGCATCTTTTATTCGTTCTTTAAGAAGTTCTAGCCCACGTTTTATTCCCAGTGTTTGAAATCTAGAGTTCGACCGTATTTATAGGGGAACGTTCACAAATATAAAAAGACTCAAAAAATTTTTTATGGGGAATTTCGAATGTTTTAAAAATCATCTTAAAACTTTCCTTGAGATCGGCTGTAATTGTGTTCAATAATGAACTACGCTATTATAAATACGCTATTAAAAATAACTCTTTCGTGGATTTGCATCCTAAAATATCCGAATCAAAATTCAATAGATATTTTAGTAATACCAGTTCATTAATGCCTTAAAAATGACATTAAATAAACGTCGAAGAAAAATTAATCATTGAATAACATCTATCTTTACATCGCTTATCAGATGAACCAATACCAGTTGTAAGGTTTACATAAGATTCACAATAATTGAACTTTTAGGTGAATAAAGTTAAAGAAGCCGCTTAAGATATGCTAATTGCGGCATACGCGGTTGGTATAAATACTTAGTATCTAGATTAAAGATAGAAGCGAAGGAAGTGAGAGAGAGGAGCTAGACTTAGAGTCTAGTTAAATAATAGTTGAGTTTTGCGAGCAGCCGCTGGAGGCATAGCTAGGTTGCTTCAACCTACGCGAGTTCTTGTTAGACCCAAAGTTTACGTGGCAGCACTGCTGGTTGACTTTCAAGTATCTGTGAGTACTGCAAAGTGTATTTTGCTTGAATGAGTAGTTATACAAGTGAATATATTGAATTGTATTTCCCTTGCATGAATGCTATATATCTCGTACTAGTAGTACGTATGCCTTATATGCAAAAGCAAAATTATATGTGCAAATATTTAAATAAATATTGTTGATATGTAAGAACTGTGTTTGAATGAAATTATTTAGAGTGCCACTTCAAGATATACATACCCAAAGGTAGGGTAGAAGTGCATAATATTCTCTATACAGTTACTGACACTTATGACATGAATTTTTAGATTTTTGATTGGAAATATTTCCAAGCGTATTTTTGTGTATTTTATATGAAATGTCTCTTGAAATAATTAAAATGTTTTAAATAGTATCGTCTCATTTTTTTAAAATTTTTGAATGATTTCTCTCGGTAATAATACATTAACCTACTAAAACATTAAATGGGAAGCACCTTATTATCGTTAATTTATGTTTTAAAAATAAGATCAGCCAAACAGTAAGACAACAGTTAGATATTTGGGCTTGTAGCACGCATGTTGGTTTTCGGTGCTGAGAGTCCTCGGATCGAATTCCGGCGTTGCGCCACTAAAAGCCTCCGTTCCTGTCGTCCCGACATAAGGGGTAATGCTAGTCCGCCTATATGGTGCCCCCATAATAAAATGGCTAGCAAAAGTGCGGTGTACTATGGGAGTAAGATATTGTCCAAGAAACCGTCTACCGCAGTGGAAAAAAAGTTAGAAGTTTTTTAAATAATATCTCCCTTTAGTTTTTATCATACTGAATAAAAAAGTACCTTAGAAATCTGTTTAGATTACCCTATACAATTTATTACCCTATACAACCCTATACCCTTTATAAACCTATGGTGTCAAGAGCCTATTATGAATATAGAAAATGAAGTCATATAATTAAATTTATGTATTTAATATGGAAGGCTGTAGTATTTAGTTAACAGAAAGCCAGACAAAGGAAAGCTTCATAAACCAGTCGAAGGTACTTCTAGGGATTTTGTGGTATTCGAGGAATAAAGAGTAGTTTGATAAAGGTTTTAGAATTTATTCATAAATAATTTAAGAACAATAAGTTTAATTTTCAGCTTTCCAATAGGACGCTTGCAACAGAAAATGAACCATTCGTTCAGTTTTTAAGCAAGTAATGTAAAATCAAAGAATATTCTAAAGCCGTTTAATTCATTTTACATTCTAAAAAGTAAAATCATATAACTGATATAGAGTCGATAACCAATATAGATTTGATCAGTCACAACGGTTTATTTAGATAATATTTCCACCTTGGAGTCACTACACATTCTCTGAGTGAGTTAATCTTTGTGTTTAGCTAAGTTTTTCATTCACGATGCTTTCATTCTGCTGTTATTGGTGAAAAAATGCTACGACATAGGATAGGGACAGGCATGAAAATATCATTTATTTATAATTTTCAGTTTCCCATTTGATTGATTTTCTGACTACTCATAAAGACACTATCCCTAGAAGCATCTTTATGCGATCGGGTTACATGACAATCTTAAAATCCACGTTTTCTTTATTCTAATTTTTTGTAAAATTAGGGTTTGGGATATGCACTATCTGCCATAATATGCCGTAAATTTCGCTGCTAAACTTTAGCACATAAGTTGTTTTAGGATAAATTTTTAATCACATCACTTTGTTTTATTTGTAGAATATCATGTTGATAATTAACAGAAGTCCACTGCTTCTTAAACTTCAAAATAAAAGTAAGAGTAGCACCTAGTGTCAAACTAGTAAAATTTCTTCATCATACTGAGATGAAATTGCTGTGATTGTTTCTACGGATAAATAGCATATGTGAGGAACATTCTACTCTTTGAAATAAATAAGGAAAAAATAAGAATGTGGAAGACGGTGGCAGAAATGGAGACATGCAAAGAGAATCGTTACACACACACAACTACATGTATAGTCAAAATAATTAAAATTGACTAGTGCTATAGTATTTCAAGATTTTCATAAACTAACGATTATCTTTTGCAAATTCTATTACTATGAAAGCTTTTTTTCTGTTTTTAATGCATAATTCCGAACTGAAAACGTTTTTCTTGGGCACAAGTCATCATGGTAGGCTATTCATCTCCAGTTCTTAAAAGTATTTTTGGAACCACAGTTAAACTTCTTTTGTTTAAAGTAAAATGTTAAGTTTGCATGTTTAAAGCGTCAGTGGTTTATATACTTCGAGACTGTTGTACTAGTAACACGTCACCAAAATTTTCACTTATTTCTTATTCGTAAGAAGTACGGATAGCAAATAATAATTGAGACATATAAAAATCTACTTAACTACAAAACTAATGCTGCCTTTCTCTCCATTTTATGTTGACTTTTAAACAATAAATTTATTTTCTGTCTGTTCGAAATATTTGAAATACCTTTTTTAAATTTATAGGCTCTGTAAAGTTAAGTGATGAAAGAGTACCTTCTTCGTACCTTCCTCAATATTACTTATTTACTCGTTAATGCACTAATATTCATTATCATGTAGGTTTAAAAATACCATTTTTAATATATTTCATTAGTTTTGTGTTTCGCTGTCAACTATTAAAGTCGTGATAGACTTTAACATTCTATAATTTTAAGTTGCACATGGATGTGCAAAATGTAGTACATAGCATATGATTGTAAATAATTTGACTGCTATGCACTATTTTATTACAATGGGTAAATTCGGTCAGTGATATGTTTCCCCTTATACTTCATTCCAGGGCTCTTTATCATCCGAAATACTTTTACAAATATGAATCAGATATAAGAATAATTTCATGTAATTAAATATAAGGAAATTGTAGAGGTTTTCAGGAATTCTTATATTTTTCTGTATACGAGGTTGCAGTTCAACATACATTCTTTTATAATATGCTTTTATACGTATCTAATTCCATGCTTATAAAAGCATCCTCCATGGCATATAAAATTTAGTAATTGAAATATGACAAACAACTGTACATTCTAAATGTTAAAACCTACAGATACAAAATTTAAGATTCAAAGGAAGGTTTACACAATTTTAAGGTAAGAAAGAGACAAAATTTCATTTTAAAGAATTGTTAATGGTTTTCGAAACACTGACGGCAGAAATGTGTTTGCGAAAGTAGAAAATCGATTTATTTGACGACATGACATAACGGAACATTTAGATAGGGAAAAATTTATACATAGAGAATTTTATGTATGTCAAACTATTTTAGAGATATTTCCTTGAACTTAAAGCTGATTAGATAAATATTGAATAAATTTGTTTCGAATAAAGTTATTCTGCGCATAGTAAAACAGATGAGCGCGAGTAAATCCATATTGCTGTAATACGTCTTACATATGACTTTTACTCACATACATATTCATTAACTCTTAGAGTAAGCGCTGTATAGATTTCGACGTGTTTTTGAGTTCTTTCCAGTATATAGTAAAAGCTCATCTTTTTCTTATTTTAGTTGTTACAGCATGCTAAAATTATAAACATGGATGAAAATAAAACACATTGTTGCATTATATGCCGTTTTTATGCTTTAGATTAGACATTAAAGTTCTTCAAGCATCATACCCTTCTTCCAGTAATGGGGCTTTTTCATTTCATGCAATATTGACTTTTAATTTTATCTTAGTTTTCGTTAAAGCCATATTAAACAAATATGGTTTAACAAATTATTCTGTTACGAACTTAATGACAACACTAAATAGACCAAGATTAAAGAAGATAAAGAGTAATTTCCCTTGTTAATTTAACTAAACTAGAGAAAACGAGTAAAAAAATGCTTCTCAAATTAAGTAATTCGAGTTATAATCTGTAGTTGTAGTCTTATCTTATCCATATCCTGTGCATTTGAATCTTCTGTAATTTCCTTTATACGTTCAAGCAGTTTTCCTATTTATTAAACGCAATAACAACGTATTCCGATATTTACGATACTTTAAAAATGAAAGAAATAGCCTCTCTTATTTTCTCGATGTGTTTAAAGTCACTTCATGTAGTTTTTTCTCTGTGTGTAAATATATTTTATAATTAAACTTCAATATATAAGTATATATAAGTTCTTTAAAATCGAATGCATCATTGGGAGTTTTATATTTTTTCAGTGGAAGTCGGTATTGCTGATAAAAATATGTGGTAAATTTGAGAGTATTATTACCTAAAACTTACTGTATCATGTAAGAAATCTAAACTGTAATAACTGTCCTTTTTTTCAGAAAAAAACACACTAACGAGTAAGGTCATCAATTTCTCCTCAATACTCCACCTACAATTCCCTAACGTACTTAGACACTTATTGCTGTACACACTAAACACGAGAAAAGGTATTTTGCTCTCTTACGAACAAGAAAAAGGTTTGAAAAGACTTTTCAGAAATTTCATTTGTTGTCAAGTTTAGGTTATTGTTAATTATCTATTTGTTAATTATCTGATTTTAAAGCTAATGATAATTATTACTATCTTAAATATTGCACTAAGAATTAAAATGTCTTCAATTCTTTTACGAATAATGATAAATAATACTGATATTCACTTCAAAAGCGATAATTTAATTTCTTATAGCACACCTCACGTATATTTAAATCATACAAAATCAATCCCGATATCCTTTCGTTAATATCTGATAATGAAATGAAACTTGCTCGATATTGTCAGCCCCTAAAACCCTTGTAATGCCAGGCACATTTTGGCTTCCCCATTAAAAGCCTCAGCGGTAGTAATTAAACTTAATCCAGACATCGCTGACTCTCTTACTAACGTAACCTATTAAGGACAGAGTTGTTATCGAATGAGAGAACTGAGAAAATGATGAACGATGGCATTATCTCCCACTAAATTGCGATTTCTACGGTTTCAACTAATGCGTGCGATAATATTTGCAGCACTGATGAACTTATGGGTGGGGTAGAGCAATGAATGGACGTCAAAATCAGTATTATTTACCAAATCTCTCAACAATGCCTATCTTTTAGGGACAACAGTGGCAAACACGTGTTTTATTAAATATTAAACCTAAAAGGAATTTTATTCCTTATAAATACTTTAACACTAGTACTTGGGAACTGCAATCCCGCATTAAAAATAGATTATAGTTTGTTTAAGACACATTGCAATTCCCATTTAAATATAATCGATGCCGCAGTTGTGTACACATGTATTTTATGATCAGACTACCGTATTTGTAAATATTTCTTCACCAATATTCTGATTGAGGTTTTATGCATAATATTATGGAACTCTTTTCATTGGATCTTTCATCTTAAAACATTTAATAAAAAATTTTTTTTTAAAAATCTGATCTCAATCAAAAATTGAAATTTTCGCATTATCCAGATAAAAAACGAGAGTTAATCGGAGTAATATCTCTTGTTTTAAAAACCCCATAGAACACAAGAGAAATAATTTCCCTCGTGTAATGCTCATAGGACTTATAACACGACAACGTGGAAAATACTGACAATTTATAATGAAACTTTTATTATGGCTAAACTATAGGGTGAACCAAAAGTCTTGCCTGATTATAAATATTATCGTGCTCAAACTATTATAATTAGACCTATGTTTGTTTCGATATATTGTAAGTACTGTTATAAATTGTTTTCTAAGACCATTTACCTCAGTAAATTTTAACGTGTGCCCCTTGGTAAATCGGAGAATGTCGAAGCGGTATTCCAGTTCCCGCCAAGTGTTATTTAACATGTCTTCTGTTACAGTACACACAGTACATCTTTCGTCTAGGAAATCACGCACTAAAGATCCCCAGTGTGGGGGGATTTGACATCTTTCTATAAAAGTTGAAATTAGTCTAAGTAAATGTTAGGGGTAACGCTTTTTGGGCTTTCTTTTGAATCGACACCATTCCGGCCGAAAATGATGTCCTCCTTTCAAATATTCCCCTGAGTCCCTCTTGAAGGAGCACTCGCGTCATTTATTGCACAAAAAAAAAACTACTAAAACTGACCTATCCAACGATACAAAAGTTACATTATATATTAAACGGTTATTTTGTAATGAATTTTTATAATCAGGGCAAGACTTTTGGTTCACCCCGTATATTCACTTAGTTCCATTGTAAAATTGACTCCATGAACCTCGTTCTCACATGCCCACACATACATTCTTTTCTTTTTTTTACTAATCCCAGATTGTCTAGCAAGGCTAGACAATCTCCATGAAATCAGAAATATCTAAAAAGTCTAAAAACAGTAGAGGGTCCAGAAGGACATCGTCCTTTGTAAAACCCAAATAAGCCAAAAGATGGGCAGGGGAGACCATGTCGGCAGAGCACCAGTGGTACTCCGGGAAGATCTTGTGACCCTGCCGAAAAGTTAGTGCTTTAATATGACCACTCATGAAACGCTAGAAGGTTGTTTGATATTTTCTGGGCTTGATCTGGAAAGACCCACCCGGACTTCTTCCAAAGTATCAGGGGTGGCAAGGAGGAGTTCTCCAATTGACATTCTTTATACACACTGTCGTTAAAGGATATAAGAGTAAATAATCTCAACTAATAATACCGTATTTCATGACAAATATATAACCCAAGCCTAACCTACCGTTATTCTAATACGAGCACTTTATTTGACTGTGGGTGTGGGGGGGGGGAATTAATTTTAGTACGACATACTGATTGCAGTTCCATGCAATGGGCGTCATTACACACACACACGCACGCATATATATATATATATATATATATATATATATATATATATATATAGTATATACACTGAAGTGCCACTGAATTAGGATACCTACCTAGTAACGATTTGGGCCTCCTCTGGCCTTGATAACGGCTGCCACACGACGAGGCATAGATTCAACAAGTTTCTGGAAACGTTCCACGGAATGGCTTGCCAATATTGGCTAAAGCTGTCCATAATTCAGTAAGGTTCTTTGGTGCTGTGTGATGGCCTTCACGCCTTGTTCCAAACATCCAAAGATGCTCAATAGGATTTAGTCTGGGCTTCTAGATGGCCAATGCATGACAGAGAAGTCAGAGGAATGCTCATCCAACCAGCCAGTAGCCAACCGGGACTTGTGACAGGTACAGTTGTCTTGCTGGAAAACCCCATTACCGTGCGGATAACAGAACAGCATAAACGGATGGAGGTGATCATCCAGCAACTCAACGTACCGAATTGCATTGAGGGAGGGTTTGTACACGCACCAAAAGATCCCAACTGTGCCACGAAAAAACACCCCCGACCATGATTGAGCCACCATGCCCTTGTACAGTTCCAGCCAGGCATGCAGGATCCATGGCTTCATGAGCCTGACGCCATATTCTCAGCCTCCCGCCGGCGTCAAGTAGTCGGAATCGAGACTCATCACTCCATGCTACTCGTTTCCAGTCCTCTACACTCCAGTCTCTGTGTTCTCTTGCCCAGGCCAGACGAGCAAGCCCGATGGCGAGTATAGAGCAATGGTACTCTCGTAGGTCGACGGCTCCCAAAACCCATACGGTGAAGCGAGCGTTGCACAGTCCGTTTACTGACTGTACGACTGGCACCGTCATTAAACTGGGTGGTAATTTGAGCTAATGTTTGGCTTCGCTGGCTACGTACAATACGCCTGAGCCGTCTCTCACCACGCACTGTCAAGGCTATTGTCTTTTGCAGTTTTCCCGAATCGCTAGTTTTTTTTTTCCACCATCCATGTATTCTTGGTATACTCTTGACACTGTCGACCTTGAAAATCCTAGCTGTCTGACGATTTCGGAATTGAATGGCCCATGCCGTCGCGCACCTACGATTTGTCCGCGATCGAAGGCGTCTAAATCAGGCAGTTTACCCATACTGGCAATTCCAACAACTAATTCAGAACAACCACAGTAACGCACTATATATGCAGTTACACAGCGCCCTCACTTGCGCATACATGATGCGCAGCGCTACACAATTTGCATAGGCTTGCTATCCCTAATTCAGTGGCACTTCAGTGTATATATATGTGTGTGTGTGTGTGTGTATGCAAGATCTTTGACGGGTCTATTCTAAAGGTCGTTGCGGGGCGAAGCAAGAGGCCGGTGAACTTCATATCCTCAGAATACTCCGGTGTTGTAGGTCGTACAGAATTTTAGGCGATGGGTGTGGTCTACGAGTGGAGGCAGACACGAAGAAGAATAAGTTAAATCCTACACCAGAAAGGAAGAGGCGGTTTGGTAGAAACATATTCTTTATTCTTTAAAATGCTACTCGACATCTTTACCTCGAAATTACCTTACATCAGATCAACATATTCCGCTGTTATTGTCCGGAAACTGCGAGGCAAACGAAAAAAAACCTCGCAGCACAAAAGCTGCGTCTATATAGGACGACTGGTAGACACAGAAGGCCGCGAAAGACCTCGACTCACGCCTGGAGTACGGGTGCATAGAACTTCTAATTGGCAAATGACACCTGACCTAATTCGCCATGAGGTGATAATTTCGTCAGACTTTTTCTCGAACTTTCGCTTTATATAACGATGTCGGCGCGTGGCTTTAGGGGAAAAACTAATAGGTTATTTTGGTTATTTCCAGGTCGAAATCAAGATGAGGGGAGTTATTATATTGCGATAATATAAAAGAATTTTGAATAGGCGTTTCCTTTAATGGTTATAAAAGTTATCGTTTTATATATATATATATATATATATATATATACACATACCGGATGGCCCAAAAATGACCGACGATTTGAAAATCAATTATAGAAATACGAAAGGCGATAGAAGTGTACGGTTTGCTGTATTCTGCTTAGGTAACCAGGGAATGGTATTCACACCAATTTTCAAAATTAGTTACAAAGTTCGTCAACAGATGTGCTGCTGACTGGAAAACTATAAAACAATGTTTTTAAAATAACCACCGTTTAAAGCAACAACGTGTCGCAGTCTGGAAACAAAATTCGCAGACGCCCGTGCAAACATTTCAGTTTGAATGTTCTGACAAGCAGCAGAGATGTATAGTTCCAGTTCATCTACAGTTTGTGGATTGTGACGATACACCTGGTCTTTCAAGTACCCCCAAAGAAAAAAATCGCCTGGCTTTAAATCTGGCGAAATAGGGAGGCCAATCCAAGCTAGTTTGCGTATGCATCTCGTAGTCAAGGACAATGACACGATCACCGAAATGTTCACTGAGAAAATCGAACCCAGCAGCCGAACTGAAAGAATACATCTCTGCTGCTTGTCAGAACATTCAAACTCAAATGTTTGCACGGCCGTCTGCGGATTTTGTCCTCAGACTGCGCCACATTGTTGCTGCCAAACGGTGGTTATTTTGAAAACATTGTTTTACTAGTTTTTCCCGTTCAGCAGCGCCATCTGTTGGCGAACTTTGTAACTAATTTTGAAATTGGTGAGAATAAATTCCCTGGTTACCTAAGAGAATGCAGTAAACCGTACATTTCTATCGCCTTCCGTTTTTCTTTAAATGATTTTTCAAATCGTCGGATATTTTTGGACACCCGGTATAAATAATTTATATATATATATATACATATATATATATATATATATATATATACTATATATATATATATATATGGTGTGTAAGTAAATTTATATTCGGTTATTTATATACCGTGCGTACGTTTCTGTGCTTTTGGATATTGTTGCAACATAATTTTCAAAACGCGTAGAGATTAAAAAATTTTTGAATTTAATAACACTTCGATGTTTTATTTATGTCAGTAATAAACATTAAATCAAAAAAAAAAATTCTTTATTTGCAAACGGGAAACTAATCCGATCATGAAACCGGCAAAAATACCGTTTGAGGAGGAAAAACAAATTATGCATAATCGCTATCGAAATCAAGACAATTTCTTGATGTAAGATTTATGAGGAAGTCTTTATCACCACAGTTTCGAATAGATATCTTGTTACTGAAACTAAAGAATCGATTCCTGATGCAACTGTCACTTCAAGTAATATTAATGCATCCATTTCTTTCATAAATGCGACTCTTGTAGGCTTTGTTAAGAACCGCCTACGCGATATAGTGGTTAGCGACGTGAGCTTCCACAGGTTAAAATCCCGAATAAGGCTTGGACTTTAACGTGTTGTTCCCTCATAGGGAGCAATGCTGGCTCACCCAAATGGTGCTCCCAAAATACAATAACCATCAAGATTTCGCGGTGAATAACAATAGGCAAAAGTCTCACGACAAGTGCCTCCGCATTAGAAAAGAAAAAAAAAACGTTTGTTTAAGGTGTTTATTAAAGTCTATTTCCAAAATTTTGTGTCATTTCGATACTTCAGATTTTAACACGCAACTTACGCAAATGAACACTGCCCTCATCTTATTTGCACTCTTTTGGCCGTGTGCGAAAGTTATTGTAGAAGAACGATGGGTTATCATAAGCGACTTTCGGACTTAACGGCCCGAGACCTTCAAGAAGCAATAACTACGAACGGGCCACAGACACCCATACCATTCATTGGTCTTACAATCCGCATTCTCTCTTGCATAGGAATGACTGTCATCTTCCAGTCATCATTTCACAAAGTGCTGTAGTAGTATTTACATTAAAACGTCTTGCTTGATACAGACAGTGTAGTTAATTTACATAATTATTTTTATTTATCGCCTTTGTTCTGAGGAATGATGCTTTTTATTTTCCTGCACTGTGTTATAGAAGCAGGCTGTTGACTGAAAAGCGCTGACATTCTTTAGGACAATAGATCAATCTATGCATTATAAAATACTATTTGCATAGCCCGGAATAAATGGTTGTGGTATCCTGTACCTACTTTATTTGCCCTTCTTCATTTCTCAACACTGAGTATGCTTACCTGCTTAACTAAAGCAGACCGTTTCCGTCTTGGATGATCAAACGCGTAAAAGACTATTTTTGGTATTTATCACCAGATAAATGGGATGGTGTACATTACAACATAAAAATTACAGTAGCAAGTTAAAAATATTTTTAACTGTATCACTCATGTTTATTAATCTTTCGAACAGAGTTGCCTCAGTGAGCATAGGCAGAGTCTTGATAAGAAAAATAATATGTCTCGAAGTAAAGTCAAGTTAAAATAAAATAAAAGGTTTATTCACATTTAGAATAATTACACAGCGTTGGGTAACTTACCCAAACAGCTTGAAAGCATATAAAAGTCAAGTCAAGCAATAACAAATGCCCAATGCTCCATGCTCTCTTAGTCAAAGTATGTACTCCCCTTTTATACCCGAGTACTTACGTACAATTTTACATATCGATTGAAGGAGCTAGTATCGATACAATAAAAAAATAAAAACACAAGAATGGAGTTGTGACCTCACTCCTTCAAACTGGCGTCATACATACAGTATGACGCAACATTACTATAAAAATGGGAAGTGTAAAGAACCGGGTTACTACATTGGCCCCCCTCTTTACACTTTCAAAAATATACACATACACATACACATATTAATATATATATATATATATATATATATAATATATATATATATACATTACATAATAGAAAAAATACACATTACATAATATAGAAAATATCAGTTCACAAGCATTGAAAAAAAAATTGGAACAACTTCAAATGTCCTCATTTAAGTTAAAGTCCATCATTTCATTTACAGAGTACATTATCTTTAATCATACTATCACAAAACACTGCATCTCTAGATCTTTTTAGTTGTATTTTTTGTTGTGGCTTCGTAAAAACATCTGATAAATTTGATTTACTTTGTATGTAGTTTAATTCAAAAAGTTTCTGGTAAACTAGGTCTCTTACAAAAAATAATTTAATCTCTATGTGCTTGTTCGGTAGTTTTCAAGCGGGTATTTAACAAAGTTAATAGTAACTTTATTTATCAACAAACAACTTTGGAATGTCTTTATTCTGGGGTATAATTTAAATTTCTCACACTCCATACAAATACGTTCATACCAGATGATTCTTTCGATGCTTCCGCTAAGGAAACAAATTCAGATTCCATGGTACTCAATCATACCGATTTCTGTTTAAAAGAACGCCAAACCTGATCAACAAAAAATTATGACCTCCCATCGAAACTCTACTATCACGATTATTTGCAAAATCAGCGTCAGAATAAGCATTAAGATTTAGACTACTAATATTATAAATGTCGAGTGTTAAATGTTTAGTATATTTTAGATATCCTAGCAACTTAAGAATTCCCATCCAATGTACCATTCCTGGATTTTGTTGAAACTGGGGAAAAATGTTGATTGCGTATGAAATATCGGGTCTCGTTCTGTTAGCTAAGAACGCCAGACAGCCTACAAGACTCCTGTACGGAATTTTAGACATTTCCTCAATTTCAACTTTATCCTGTGGACACTCTGTTTAGAGTAAATAACCCCCTTCGCTATAGGTAATGATGATATTGGATACCTATCGTATGTTTTGAAAAATTTTTATATATTCAAGTTGGTGAATAAAAAGTTTGTTGCCAGATTCTAAAAATTCAACCCCCAAAAGTTTTTTTAGTTTTCCCCAAAATTGTTAAGTCAAATTTATTTTTAACAATTGCTGTGTCGATATGTTTTGTTCTCTCCTCGAAAACTCGACTATGTCATCCACATATAATAGAAATATAACATTTGAATCTAAAATATATGCGCAACTACACCATTCAAATTTTCTAAATCCCATCTCTTTTAATACCGCGTGAATTTTAAAAAACCATTCTCACCTGCTCTGCCTAAGTCCATATATTGACTTTTTTAAACGACAAACTAAATTGGATTTTTCAAAACCAGGTGGCTGACGCATATAAATTACTTCGCTTAATGGGGCATATAGGTATGCACATTTAATGTCACACTGCAAATGTGTCCAGTGGTTCAGGCAAACGAGTACAGCCAAAAAGAACCTTATCAAGCTAAAGTTGATAACTGGGTAAAAAATTTCAAAACTTTCACCTTTTCGTTGGTGATAACCCTGGGCAACTAAGCGTGCTTTGAATCTTAATTTTACCCGGTTCATCCTGCTTTGTAGTATAAACCCATCTACAACCCAACACTTTAGCATTTCAGGTCGTTCTACTAACTCACAAACACCTCTTTCCTTCATAGTGTTTTATTCACCCTCCATTGTATTAAACCACTGTTCACTGTGTTTGGAATTCATAGTCCGTTTAAAACATTTTGGAATGTAAATTTCCTTTTCTAGTCATTCTGACATTAAGCTACTATGACCGGCTTTGGTTCCAGCAATAACCCCTGATATTTATTTTGGAAGAAAAATAAAAAATTTCTGGTTGAAATTTAAGATAATTTTTATACAATATTGTTTAACATCTTTCAATGACCTCAACCTACTTGATGCATCATCTTTTCCTTCCTCATAATAATGAATATCAGTTTTTTTTACTACTTGTCCTTGGAACAGCTTTACGCGTCCAGTTTACAATTTGTTACCGGGTACTTCAGAATCACTATCAGAATCACATACAGAACTCGCACTATCTGTTTGGGGCTTTGAAAAAACATCAACTCATCCGAGTCTTCAAGGGGAAATTTAAAATCCACGAACTCTGGGTCCAGTTCGCGTTCCACAGACGCATTACTCAAGCCGCCCTTTTGATTTTCATCATATCTGACATTTATGGTTTCGATAATCTTATGCTCGTTCGGCATCCAAATTCTATATCCTTTCGTCTGCAAAGCATACCCTAGAAGAATTCCTGGTTTAGACCTTAAATCTAGTTTTAATCTTAATATTTTAGGTATACCGACAAAAACTTTCGTGCCGAAAGGCTGTAAGTGTTTAACTGACGGCTGTCATCCCCCATGGAGCTCAAATGTTGTTTTTGTCATTCCAGCATGGCATACACGATTCCATGTGTAAGTGTAATGTAAAAGAGCCTCTGGCCAAAAAATTGACTCATGCCGCTATCCATAAGTAAAACATTTATCCCGTTTACAGCAGTATAATGAAACCTTTCACATACTCCGTTCTGCTCTGGGGTGTAAAGGTTAGATTTTTCATGTTGGATCCCTAAGTCTTCACAATACTTCCTGAATTGATCATTTATAAATTCTGTACCATTGTCAGTACGAATACATTTAAGTTTCCGATCCAGTAACCTTTCATCTCTTGTTTTAAACTTTTTAAAAGGTTTGAAATACTTCCGTTTTAGATTTAAGGGTAAAAACCCAAACTTTTCTGGAAAAGTCGTCAACCACCGATAAAAAGTATAAATGACCGTGGATCGATGGTCTCGGGGAAGGACCACACAGATCCATATAGATCAAGTCAAGGGTTTTTGAGATCGTATACTATCCAGGGATTTAAAACTAACTCTTTTGGATTTAGCTTCGTGACATGGATCACAAGAATCAAGATTCCCCGTTAACTTTGGGTAACCCTTTTACACAGTTATTTTTAGATGTTAATTTTATATATTCTGCATTTATGTGAGCAAAGCGTTTATGCCATACATTTAAACTTCCCGAAGCAAAAGCCGTGGAACTTCTATTTTTAGAACATTTAGAGATGGTGTGTTTTGGCGTTTACAATTTTTGAGTGAAAATTTGAGCATCTTGACATTTTCATACTATGGGTAAATACAATAAAGTCCATTTACTAACTTTGCAGTAAAAAGGTAGTTTGTTTCCTGATATCACATCTATTTTTCCCTGACCCTCCTACGTAGTTGACTCCCCATTAGTCAACACGAGGGCCAGATATGAGGTTTTTCCTCAGTTCTGGTGCATAGAGTACATCAATTAAGGTGTATTTTTCACACATTTAGAAAAATAAACAGATCCCTTACCTGCAACAGGGGTAGAGACACCGTTAACTGCACCGTTAACTGCTAACTAATGTTTGATCTGTAATTGGTGTAAAATCGGACATAATGTCTCTATCCTTGCAAAAATGAGACGAGGGAGGCTGTATCGAACACCCCACAACGTTCCGCAATTCCAGTCACTAACGCTTCCAGCAGGACACTGTTGTTTGGTCGACTCGAACTGGTATACTGACATCGTTCCCGTACGGAACTTGAACGTTTGGATTGCTAATAAGTCCTTGATTTTCCGGATACACGACAATCTTTGCGAAGATGACCAAACTAGTGACACCTGTACATTTCTTCTCTGTAATGGATGAGAATCTGTCTGCTTGGGCTTGTCAATCGTCTCTTGTCGCGGGAACCCCTCCGGCCGGTTTCTTGTTAGATAGGAAATATTTGCTTGGTCTGCAACTCTTTGTTTCAACCTTGCTCTTCGGCAAGTAATTAATCTCGTACAGAAACAAAAGTAAATTGATCCTTCTCCCACCGATATATCGTTTGAACAATATTATCGAACTCTTTTGGGAGATATCGCATAAGCTGAAATATTTTATCAATTTCGGATACAGCATGACCAGCCTCACTCAGCTTATCAAAAATACAGGTAAGTTTACTTGAATACAGCCCTATGTCCTCATCTGGCTCCATACGACAGGAATAGAATTCATTCTTAAGTGACATGACACGAGCACGACTGTCTGGTTCAAAGTACTTTTTCAGATTATCCCAGGCATCAGGTCCGTCAATAGCTTTTTCGAGCAGGGCACGATATCGAAGCGATACGCTCATGTAAATTGTCGAAAGCGGTCCTGTTTCTTCGATTTCTAAAGTCCCTTGCTGCAGTCTCGTCCACCTTTTCACCTTCTTGTGCTTCAGGTGCTTTTTCAGTTCACTGAACAATCTCCCACACCCCCGTTCCATCAGCAACATCATCATATCTGTACACCATGTTGAGTAATTACTTTCGCTTAAAAGCGCGATCTTAATATTTACTTCACTGGTACTTGACCACCATTCTTTAAAGCAAAACCAATTCCAGGAAGAATTTAATGAAATTGTGCTCATATTTTCAAACCCATAGTGTGATACAAGGCGAGCACTAGACGAATTAGAGTGAAAACGTAATTTCCGGAACCAGTTCAGTCCAACGTCATTTGGAGCAAAATTAATGGTGCAATTACACTTAGGGTGCCAAGGCCCCTTCTGAGCATTCTCTATCAGCTTATAAAAAATAACTTTCTTGAGTCATTTTCCATAAGTAGATTAGCTATGCTAAGGCGTCCGGACCATAACCATGTTGATTAATTTTTCGAACAGAGTTGCCTCAGTGAAGCATTTTAGAGTCTTGATAAGAAAAATAATATGACTCGAAGGAAAGTCAAGTTAAAATAAAAAAATAAGTTTATTCACATTTAGAATAATTAACACAGCGTTGGTAACTTACCCAACAGCTTGAAAGCATATGAAAGTCAAGTCAAGTCAAGGCAATAGCAAATGCCCAATGCTCCATGCTCTCTTAGTCACAAGTATGTACTCCCCTTTTATACCCGAGTACTTACGTACATTTTACATATCGAGTGAAGGATATATTATTGATACAAAAAAAAATAAAAAACACAAAAACTGAGTTGTGACCTCACTCCTTCAAACTGGCGTCATACATACAGTATGACGCAACATTACTATAAAAATGGGAAGTGTAAAGAAACCGGGTTGCTAACAACTCAAAGTGTAAAAACAATTTTTATAAAATAAATTGAATTCAGTATGGGAAATTCAATGATAAAAACACGTAATTTACATTTAGTTATCATTGAATTATTCCATTGTGAATTATTTCAACATTCTCATGCGTTCAAATAAATATTCTGATGTCAGACTTTTTCCTGCTAAGGAGAATTTAAATTGAAATTTGTGGAAAGATAACAGTAATCTTTAAAGTTCAAACTCGTTGTCTAAAGACGAATGTTAATCAGTTTATTTAGCTCAGTCATTAGATATTTACGTAAGCATCAAATAAAGAGCTGTACGTTAAAGCATAAAATGCTTTTAACTGTCGATAATTTGTTGCTTTTACTTATGCTGACTGAACGAAATAGTTCTCAATAATGGGTTCTTAAACGTAAGATTAAATTTGATAATACTTCAGAATTTCCATTTTAACTCTTACGGACTGTTCACATAGGAGTCCGGTAGCAGAAGCGGTTAAAGGAAAGATGGCGCTGAGACGGAAATAAACCAATCATATGCGTTAAAAATTTCGTTGCTAATCGTTTGGAGGTTTGTAATTGGTTAAATATATTTCAATACTTTAATACTTCCGCTATCGGACTCCTATGTGAACAGGCCCTTAGGTCTTACAGTTGTTTTCCTTCATACATATTCCACTGCAGTGTTGTAAAAAATAAAAGATTTCATTTTCATAGAAAAAAAATTTCACGAAACATTAACAAAACTATGACACATAAAGAATTATTTAATTTTAAATGTTATATTGAGTCCTTGAGAATTTGTTGTATAAATTAAAAGCAGACACTTGAAAAATAAATCTTTAAACTATTTTTTTTAGATTATCATTTGGAAATCTTCTTAATTACAAATTATATATTATTATACTTCAATTGAAACAACGAATAATGTTCATAATATAAATGAAAATATTAACGTAACAAAAAGCATATAATTTCATTTAAGTTTTGCCTTATGTATAATACTCTAATTATTCTGAAACCTAGAATAAACTTTTAAACTTTTTAATAATTGGAATAATAGTGAGTAAACGACTGGCGAAACGGCCATACTAACAATTCAATAAATGGAATGTAATAAAAAATGAAGATATAAACTTAATGAAAAGTACATTGTCTCATTTCGGTGAGCAGTTATTTCAAATACCTTCTTACTATTAACCCTAAACTAAGAATAAACTTTCTTAGTTTTCAACAGTTTTTATTCGCGATAATAGTCTGCTAAAGAAAATCCGTTTCAAATGTAAAAGGAAAGTAATTACTTAAAGAAATGCAAGGTCTGGAAAATTTTCTTGAAAGCAAAATTTCATTTTATCAATTCGCTTTTTGATCAGCTAAATTATTTTCGTATGTACGGTGATCTTATGGTCCCGGAAAGCTCCATATCGAACAGAGAGATGAAGTGAAAAATTCTTCATTAACTGTAGATAGTTTATCTGAACTCAAATCCCTATTGTGATTAAAGACTTGAAATTACTTATTTTAATTCATCAAGATGATATCAATATTGCATGCATTCTAATGCGGTGTATAAAAAAGAATGCATAAACTATTTCAAACCTCAAAATACTTTGAAACGTTTTGAACTCAATTCCGATGCTAATATATGTTGTTCATCTTGAATATGTGGTTTAAACGCACTGATTATTTTTCCGAAAACAAAAAAAAATCTTAAGGAATATTTAACGGATAGAATGTATTAGAAGTATTATATATACCTGAGTAATTTTAAAACTAGCTTATGAAAATTAAGTTTAAATATGATGTCTTATTCAAATTTTATACTTGAAGAAATTTTGCGCTAAAACCTGTCAAAGTACTTGGAATAAAACTTGAAAAGATGCCTTATTAGTTTGAAAAAATGCATATTATAATAATAATAAAAAGTGTCTTGATATAAATATTTTTTTATAAAAATAAATATATTTTCTACTTCTTTAAAAAAATTATTTTCTCTTCTTAATCAAAATCTCCCATAAATACTATCCTGACTGTTATTTCATCACATATTGTTTTAATTATGAAACTTCTAGAATTTAACTTTTAAAACTATAAAAAGTACAGATAACCTTTATTCGCTTTATAGAAAATTAAATACTGAAATACAAAGAAACGATAATTCACACAGAATATAAATTCAATCTGATTTCACACGAATTAAGCCTGGACTGAAATCAACAATATTCTCCCCCTATTAACAACACAAGAATTGAAAGTGGTTATACTAGATATCCGCAATTCATTCTGATTCCGTTGAATTGAAATCTGGGCTTTCTACGTCGATATGGATGTGGAGAGGTTCATTCCCTTATTTCTTATCTCTTCTTTAAGCCGTACTAAGAACGTAAGATTTGAGTGCTTCTAACTTGTAAAATGAGGATGTGCTGCCCTAAGCATTCGGAAGGTCCCAAATCAAGCACGTTCCATCTGATATACGAAGAGAACGGTAGTTTGGACTCACAGGGGTCAGCAAAGAATTTAGTCTTTGATTTGCAATTTCGGAAAGATTTTTTCACTTCCTTTGTTCCCTTTTGAATACATGATATTTGTTCCTTATATAGAAATCATACACACACACACACACACACACACAACACACACATATATATATATATATATATATATATATATGAGGCTAAAAATATGGGGGGGGGGCGATCACGCGACCTTAAAAACTGGATTTAGTTATTAAAATATAGGATTAACAATTTAAATGTCTGTGAGTGTCAATAAGCGGCATAAGTATTGCAGTGAAAATAGAATTAAATGGGTTCGGCTTGATTCAATTCCGCAGAACCACATGGGAGAATTTTTAGTAGACGGATTAGACTTGAGGAGTTGGCGCTAAGAAAATGCTTAGTTTAGCAAAAAGATCATCCGACATGACATCACGCATAAGTAATGAGCATCACTAAGCGTTGGTTCTAACGTTGAAACAAAGGAAATCTTCAGAGCCATGGAGAGATAGCAATGAGTAAAGATGTGTGACGTAGGCGCACAGATTTAAATTGGGTGGGGTTATTAAAAATAGTTTGATGGAGCTGAGTAATTATTGGAATTTTAATAAAGATGTTAGGATGCTCAATTGGAGTGTTTTTATGCCTGTTGTGTTAAC
Organism: Dolomedes plantarius; assembly: GCA_907164885.2. Classification (NCBI taxonomy): domain Eukaryota; kingdom Metazoa; phylum Arthropoda; class Arachnida; order Araneae; family Dolomedidae; genus Dolomedes; species Dolomedes plantarius. The sequence continues at coordinate 208,510,430 of OU015494.1, forward strand.
ATCTTTCTGTTTGATGGATTTATGAATGATGAATGTCCTCGCCACCGGACCACGAACTGCAAAATGATTATCAGGATGTTGGAATAATGTGTTAATAGGATTGGGCGTGAAGAATACCAAATCCGACATATATATATATATATATATATATATATATATATATATATATATATAGATATATATATATATATATATATATAAATAGATAGATAGCTAGATGGTGGATCCATAGATAGACAAATAGACCATAAACAGATGTATACATAGAGAGAGAGGAGAGGAGGGAGGAGAGAAAGAGGTAAAATGTTAAGCAGGTTTTATACGTATTAAAATAATTTTTAAAACAGATGCAAACATAGCTTTAGGTCATAAAAGTTAATCGCAATCAATTATATTTGTTCACTTAATATTCAATTAATTATAAGTTCATACTTAAAATTTTAAATTCTTTTTCCTTTTTGTATGAGTATTTCTAATAGCAACGCATGTAAAAGATAGTCTAAATGTTATGAAATACTGATATAAGTTCTGAAATAATGCAATTTAGGTTAAAGTAATTAATTTTGTAATTGTTATGTTTTCATACCGATATTAATTTGAGTTTCGAATAATCCATCTCATTAAAATATTTATAATCTCATCAGGAAGATCACTATATTATTACAGCTTCTAGATAATTTTCTGAAAGTCTGGGGAACATTTTCAATGACTATCTCAGGGGTGTCTCAGGGGCCCGCGACGAACATTTTTGGCGGGCCCGGCCAATATATTGGCACACAATAATATATAATAAATAACCGACGCAGGAATTATAATAAGATAGGAAGAATTCGCTAAATGTTTTTAATGATACTCTTTTTTTGTTATTATTAAACAAAATGCATATATTTATGTTGAATATACTGTAATTAGGTAAATAAACCTACATTTCTATTAATATTGATTTTTTTTGCGGCCCACCTATAGTTAAACCTTGTTTGTTTGCCCCAGGTAGCCTTTGAGTTTGACACCCCTGAACTATCTTTACGATTCGTATGCTAATACTCTTTAAACATGATAAATTGAAATTTTATTGCTTGCTCATTAGAATTCTTTACATTAGAACTCATCAAATACTTTCAGGACACTTGTGGATGCAAGTAAATCAGTTCCTTTAAAATCCAGAGTAAAAATTTAAAAAAACAGCTTCTAGTTTTTCGTTTTAGGTGAGGTTTTTTCATGAACAATTCACAAATACCTACCTGTATTGCTCTGAAGCCTGAATAATACTTTTTAATTAGCTGAAGATATATTGTGCTTTTGAATTTCTGTTGTGAATTTCAGGCATTTAGCTTACTGAATAAGGTAATTTGAGTCATCATGTCTAGACAAGTACAAAAGTCAGAATTTTTGCTGTTTTTTTCGAACTTCTATAATTTTATTTATTATGGTCCATTATGCAAGAAATATTCAGTATTACTTCTCTAAACTTTATAGATTATCTTCTTTGAATTAATTTGATTATTAGTACATAAGAATTTTGTTTATGCAGTAAAACGTTACGACATTTTCTGAAAATTTTAAATTTATACTGATACACGTGCACGCACACTTACATCAATACTAAAATACTAATAAAGTTTCAATACTATTTTTGAATTTTATAATAAAAATATTTGTATAAAAAACATTAGGTATAGTTCTACACCTATTCAAATTTTTAAAACACCAAAGAAAATTTACTCCAGGACAATCAGATTTAAAAAAAAGAGAAAGCACATTAAAATTACAAGTCAATGCTACAAATTCTTAGTAAGAGTATTTTTAAGAGCAAATTAGGTGTATATTTTGGTGACATCATTATAAACTTACCCTGAAAATTTGAAAGTAATATCTGCTATAGATTGTTTTATACAGTGCGCGCAAGTATGAAAATCAACATTCGAGAAAAATGCTTTTAAAGTTCCCACACTGGTAATGTTTACATCGAAGCTTCTTTGTTGCCTAGTTTTCAATGTTCTAATTGGAATGTTTTAACGCGGCTTGTTTAAAGGATTCAAAAAATGTTCAAATATTCTAAAATTGAAAAAAAAATTTGATTTTTTTAATTAAAAGTGATGACTCTCCCTGTGTGTTAATAATCTCTCACTAGTATGTCACAAGGAGAGAAAATATTGCGCAGCAAAAATTTCTGATTCTCGTCTCTAGATATATACAAGTGTAAACATATTAAATACCGCTAATCCTAAAAATGTGTGACTGAGAATATTTCAGATTTTAGGTTTTTCCACTATTTTAAAAAGGATATGACAGAGAGACAGTTGAAAAACCTTTAGTAAAAGGAAAATAAATTTGTCATAAAAAATGTTTGAATACAAATAAAAAACAGATAAATGTACACATCTTTTAAAGCAGCGGTTCTCAACCTGGAGGGTGCGCCCCCCTGGGGGGCGTAGAGAAATTTCAGGGGAGGCGTGAGTTAAAAAAAAGCAAAATAAGAAGTAAAACTAACTGTAATTTACTGTAGTCAATTTTGCACTCAGAATGTTACCGTAACATATTTTCGACATACGAACACGAACACGGTAATTGTCGTACACGATAATTTTGTAATTGCAAAAACACGATAATTGTCGTACGTCTGGACGTTGAAAGTGACCTGAGGTGTGCTTTGTCATAGTTACAACCTTATATTCAAAAACTTGTCAAGGACAAACAGTGCCAGCCCTCTCATTAAAGTTGTGAAAGTGACTGGTATTACATGCCACCTCACCTAGATCCTCGATTACCTCAAATATATTTGATCTGTATTTAATTCTTTAATTCATATGTTCTAATAATAATATGTTCCAAATTAAGATATGAGTAGTAATATTAAATTTTGTGTATGAAATTATCTATTCTATATTTCATTTATAACCAGATTCAGTTCCAAATTCCGATTGTATTACTTGTATTGACCACATATGGTGGTGATGGTGGGAGGGGGGGGGGGGGGGCGTGACCTCACATCAGTGTTCAAAGAGGGGGGCACAGAGCCTGAAAGGTTGAGAACCCCTGTTTTAAAGGGTCAAATATAACAATTCAAAGGATCAAGAAAGGGTTGATGAAACAGGAAAGAATCATAAAGGATTGGTAAGATTTATGAAAACCTTTTTAATATTTCTTATAATATCATTCGTCTCATTGAATAAACAGTTTTCATTAAAACTTAGATACCCTAAGTATATTTTTCTTTAATTTATAATGCTAAAACTCAACCTATTTCTCCTATCAGTATTATACGTAGGGGTTTTATAATAAAACTTTGTTGCAATTATATAGTCTCCCTTCTCTGCGAAATATAATCATTTTTCAGCCCATAATTTTTTTCTATTGTTTCTTTGTTCTCTTTTACTTTTAACAAATTTAACTCATATTAAATAATTCATTGTTCATCATCTCCTATGTTCCTACTATGAGTTTTCTATTATTTCATCTTGGTAGCCAAAAATCGAAATATTGTTTACGAACAATATGGTTAAGCACAACCTAATTTACTAGCATTGTAGCCCTACCAAACAAACCTTTTAAAAAATCCTCTTTCCTTTGATTTTCGTGCTTGTTAAATGTTCAGAATGTTTCTTGTTTAGTCTATTGTCATAATAACTTCAAGATTTATCTTAAAGAAAGAATCCTTCTGCTTTCACTTTCAATCAATGAGTAGTGCGCTCTTAAAAACAGGCGGAGAAACGAAAAAAAAAGGTTCTCATACATAAAGGAATGAGTGAAAGAGGAAAAATTCTTAATTCTAACAATAGCTTAAAAAGAAATGTTACACACGTTTCTTATTTCGTAAGCGTTGCTCATTCACGTACTGTAGTGCAAGTACTTCGCTCCTGTTTTTGCAGTACTATACTGCATCAGATCGTTTGGCAGAAAAATTTATAATGACAGCGACACTGGTCCACGATGTGTTTTGTGTCATTTGAAGACAACTCAAAGACCATCAGTAAATCAAGATAAGTCAAGAGCTCCTATCTACCTACCAAAAGCTTTTGGAGTGAAAAGAAATAAATTCTAAAAATATTTTCCTTATCATACGCATTTTTGATCAATAAAGCATTTTAAATAATCAAAATGTGCAAAATTAAATTAGAGTATTATATTGTTGGATGGATCAAGCCAAATTAAATATTTTCCAATTCATTTTCAAATTAAAACGTCTTTTTAGGGAGAATGATTTTGAAGGTTTTAGGAAAGTTTTCATATATTCATTTGGGTCATTTTTATATTTATAATTTTATTTGACAGAGAAAATTTCAACTATCTAAATGTCTTCTTTTTATGATGTCCGGATGAGTTGTATATTTAACAGAAATAAATGCTAGCTTCTTATGTCTAGAATAATGTTGATTTACATTCTGCAGATGACAAGCAGAAAAGCAAAAAATTCAACTCTATTTTTTCTTAAGAAATCTTAAACCTCCGTTTTCTTTTAATCTTTCCTACTGTTCAAGTCTGAATCTTCAATTATGTCAGTTTTTCTAAAAAAAAATATGAAAGGATTTGCACAAAATCTAAATTCCTTTACTTTAAAATTAAAGTAATCAACAAAATATACTTCTGCCCATTTCAATACATATCATTTCTAAAAAATTCAATTAAGACAATACTTAAAATAAATATTTCCAATGTCTCACCTCCAACTCCTGGTCTCAGATGATAATCGTAGCCGTCCAATAAACTGTCCAAAAGGTCCGATATATTTGGGTAGAACTCACTTCAGCAGAGGCAACTTCTGGTCCTGTTCCTGAAATTAAATTTTTAATACTTAAGTTTTCTTCTGTTAAAATTTAAATCTGAAAATCACTAAACAGGTGTGTGATGGTCGAATGGCCAAAGAGCTGGCATTCGGTTCAGATCATGTGGGTTCGAGTCCCTCTGTTGGCATAGATGTTTGTAGACGTTCGAAATCGGCATTAGACTGTAGGTCCCGGTCAAATTAGCCCTCGTGTAGCAAAAAGTTCACCGTAGCGCTCCAAACCAAATCAATTACCACTAAAGAAGCGAAAGATCTTATGCATTCTTTATCATACGCCTTAATACAACTTATTTTTACTTCGGTTGTAACAAAAAAACCTGCACAAGTCTTACGAACATAAAGAATTGCTTGTTCAGTCGTTTTTCTGGGAAAATAAAAATATTTGCTCAATCTATAAGGGAAAAAAGTAATCGTTTGAACTTCAACACGGGTCTCGTAATGCCTCTTACTTTTTGTACAAGATTTTTTAAAATGTCATAAAAAAATGCCAGTAATTCAAACTTTTTACGATGAAGTTTAGACCAAAAAATTCAGTAATGGTAGAGGTTTTATATAAAACCTTTTATCACAATTTTAGCCAACCAGGCTTTAAAACTTTTATGGAAATGCATCGCCATTTTTGAGAATGTAATGCATTATACAAACGTATCGCGACATTATCTGTTATCTTTTAACCATATATTAAATTTAAAAAAATTGAACAGGGAACGTCTTGCTTGCATGCAAATTTAAAATTTCAATAAAATTTAAAAATGCTCTTATATTATTTCTAATTATGTATATTATTAAATGCATAGGCTATATAGCGAATTTGATCAAACATTCAAGCTTCAATTGTTATTAACTTATACTCGAACGAAAATTATCTTGAAAGATGTAATGATCATTTATTCCAAAGAACGAGAGAAATCAAGAATCAGAGGAAAATACCAGATAGGAAATTCAAAACTTAAAATATATGTATTATAAGTTTTCTAAAAAGTATTTTCCTAAAATTTGTATAAAATCTGATATTGAACTCGTAGTGTACTGTTTATGTTTTTAATTTCACTAATGTTTGATAAAAGCAAAAAGAATATAAGATGATTATATATTTTCTTCCAAAGAACCTTAAGAGGACATTCTCTGAAAATCTACTAAAATATTCATGAGCAAAACTTTTGAATTACTCACGTTTAGATTATTTACTTCTGATATCTGTCTTTAATAGAACAATTTAATAGCTCCTTGTTTTAATCCTTCGAGTTGTAAGGTATACATAAGATTCGATTCACAAGAATCGAACTTTTGAGTGAATGAATTAAAGAAGCTGCTTGAGATATGCTAATTTCGGCATACGCGCTTGGTATAAATACCAAGCAGCTTGATTAAGTTAGGAGGTTGTTAAGGTTGATAGATAAGCGAGTTAAGGGAGCTACGAGGTAAGCAGCTCCAGGTGTTTAACCGGCGCTTGTGCTTAGGGGGCCCAAAGTTTACGTGGCAGAACTGCTGGTTTGACTCTCTAGTTTGTGAGTATTGCAAAGTGCATTTTTATTGAATGCTAATATATATTCCGTACAAGTAGTACATATGCTTATTGCTGTAAAAGCAAAATCTATATGTTCAACGAATTCAATAAACATTGTTTCATGTATAACTGTGTTTGAATCTAATTCATTTAGAGTGCCACTTCAAATTATATACACCCAAGTGCGGTTAGAAGTGAGCTATTCTGTATAGAGTAATCGGAAACGAAAATATGTAAAAAACAACTTCCAATTCAGAATAAGATTCATCTTTTATTTGAAAATGTTTTCTATTGATACAAAGATTTGAAGATCAAGATTAACATATTTAATCGAATTTACTTCATCAGACACATCGATAAGAAACTCCAATCTTTTACAGTCTCACACCTTCCCTTGCATATGAGGCGTTGAAAGACAAAGTGGTGCAAGTCACTTTTTCAACTTTTTTCATTTGGGGGCAAATATGTAATCTCCATGTTCAATTATAGTGGAATTGTAAATAGTTATTATTTGCAATATTGTAATAATTGTTATGAATTATAATTTGTTCAATTTATGGTGGAATTTTTTATAGTTTTTGCAGTTAAACTCTTTGGACTTACACCACTTGACTTACTGACTTACACCACTTGACTTACTGACTTACACCACTTGACTTACTGACTTACACCACTTTGTCTTTCACCGCTTCATATCTTAGAAGATACGTTATCTCTTATTAATATTTTATTAGCTTCGTTAACATTTTTATTATCCTTCAAACCCAACATCTGTTAAGGAACATGGGTAAAGTATAAGAGAAAATCAGTATCTTACTGAAAGATAAAGATTTTTGGCTATCCGTAACACGAAATCAGAAAACAAATCAAAGCAACAGATTTAAAGTAGTAATTATTAATGATGATTTTGATAATAAATTATCCTTGATAAGCACTGAAAATCAACGATGTATGATAATTTAAAAACCTTAATCGTAAAGTATTTTATTGAAAATGCTGCTCATTAATATCAAAGTTTTAAGAGTAAAATTTCAATAGTAATGCTCTTTGCGAAAAACATTAAGCAGGAAATTCATTTAATCTTTTATTTTCTACATTATTTTGCTTGAATGTACAATGCCTCGACAAATAAAGAAAATATCTCGAATCAATTTTGAATCTAAATCTGAGGCATATTTTAACCTTCAATTTAATTTTTAATGCATATAATTTACTCAAATTTGTTAAAATCAATAAGACAGAGACATCTGCAAACTCTATTGTGTATAAAATTATCATCTAAAAATATTTATTGCCAGATGACAAGGGTCAGAAACAAGTACAATAATCAAGGTAAATAATAAGCAATCAAAATTTGACACTGGTTGTGATTCTTATGGTGACAAAACCTCAAGTAACGGAAATGATCTGTTAATAAATTTAATTTTAAAAAAACCAGTTGCACTGGTATGTCTTAAAAAAAATTATACATTTGAAAGTCAGAAAACTTGTTAAATATACTACCAATAATAGAGTATTTTGTAAGAGTATATATATATACGTATATATAGTATATGCATACATTTTTGTAATGCATGTGTTTGCCTCCATAAAAAAAACTATGATAGCATAAATATGTAATTAATGTAATACGAAAATGTAGAAACCAGAATCTGAAGATGTTAGATGAATATTTGCATTTACAAATAATAGTTTACATTTAGTACAACAAATATTAAGTGTGTAACATAGAAACCTACAAATAGATATGAACTCCAACAAAAGATTTATATTCAATATTCTTAATGTTTTTTCTGATTATTAATTTTTTACCCATTGTTTTTTTAAAGTAATCTACATAAAAATATCCTGAACATAAAATATACAAAGAATACATTTTGCTATAATTTATATTTATTCTATTAACACCAGTTTGTCCTTTATAGTTTGTTTCACAGAATCTTATAATACCGGTTATAATAACGCATTAGGCAAGTCTGTTGAATTTCATTGTCAAAGGGTTTATAACCAATCTAAGAAACCTCCTTTTCGTTCTAGGGATCAGTAAATACATTATTGATTTTATTTCAGCACTTTAAACGAACGGCTATGAAAGCACAAATGTTCTTAATGGGGAGGAAACCATATTATTGTATTCTTTGATCTTTCGCTTACACTGCTCATTAATAAGTAATTTGAAGTATCTGTTGAAAGAAGAATTGATTGCAGTTCCAGATTTTGCTTCATAGGTATTGATTTAGAAAACTTTCGAAATACTTTTGAAAATATGTTCCAACTAATTTTTAATAAAACTTCTCAACGCAACAATAAATTAAAAATTAAAAACTGTCTCAGTATGTGTTAACCAAAAACTAAAAACAGTTGTTTAATTTTTTACAATAATTATAATTTCTTTTCCTAAACTTGTAAGGTTTACATAAGATTCGATTCACAAGAATCGAACTTTAAAGTGATAAATTAAAGAAGCCGCTTGAGATATGCTAATTTCAAGGCATACGAGGTTGCTATAAATACCAAGCAGCTAGATTAAAGAAACGAAGTGAGAGGGAGCGCGAAGTGAAAGGAGTTTGAGAGCAACAGCTCCAGGTGCTAACCTATTCGAGTTCTCATTAGGCCCAAAGTTTACGTAGCAGCACTGCTGTTTGACTTTCTAGTTTGTGAGTATTGCAAAGTGTATTTTTCTTGAATGCTAATATATATCTCGTACTAGTAGTACGTATGCTTATTGTTGAAAAGCAAAATCAATATGTGCAAAATATTTAAATAAACATGTTTAGATCTGTGTTTGAATCTAATTCATTTAGAGTGCCACTTCAAATTATATACACCCAAGTCTGGGTAGAAGTAGCTATTCTCTATACTGGCGCCCGAAAGTTTATATATACCCTGGTTGTTCTCGTTTACATTATAACGAACAATTGGAGTTTGAACTGTGTACTGTGTTATACTCTTATATTGATATAATTGTTGCAAGTAATTATGTACTATTTGAAAATGTCTGAAATAAGACAAAACCCTCCTGGAAATTTTCCTAGGGTAATTATGGTTCAGCAATTTGCGCCATTCGAATTCACCTTCAATGGCGGCCCCTCAAGCCAATTTCTAAAGAAAATTGAGCATTACTTTCAGCAACATTGCATCCCTGAGGGGGAGAAACTTAAAATTCCTCTAGCCGCTTTAAGAGGTAGTGCATTTCAGTGGTACATGTGTATGCAAAGCAGTAATCTGATTTTGACTATTCGTCATTCAAGCAACAGTTTCTTAGCGTTTTTCCCAAGACCTTGAATGAAAGTCAAATTGAAGCGGACATTTTTTCGCTAAGGCAACGTGAAGGTCAATCTGCGTTACATTTTGCTATGGAAAAGATTTCAAGTGTGAGGAATATTTAGAAGGGGTGACGGAAGCGGTAATCTTAAAAATAGTTATCCAGCGTTTGAAGCCAAGTGATCAAGATTTTTTGGACAGTCAAAATATTACAAGCAAGGTTACCCTCCTTCAAGCTTTAGCTAAACATGACAACAGGCATTTCTTCGCTACCCCTTACCCCCCCTGAGGTACAAGAAGTTTTTTTCCCCCCCCCCCCCCGCTAAAATTTTTTGCAAATTTCAAACCACCAGCGAAACCAATACCGGGGGAGAAATAATAGAGGCTCACGGCATTATAGTGAAATTAGTGCACTTAAAGTAAATAATGTGCAAGCACCTTACGTGCACTGGCAAATTATTTCACGTGATATAATCCAACCTGTTAAAACTGTGTTGACAAATGTCTTAACTTGTCCGAGCAGTAATCATGATTTTGAGGACAGCGAAAAGCGAGGTATTTTTGTGACTAATAAAGAAAGTGAGCCATAGAAAAAACGGTATACTGTTGTATCACAAATTTTTGAAGGGGACATGTAGGGAATAGAAAAAAAAATACATACTGAATACAGATAACAACTAACTTACTAATGTACTAACTTCACAAAACATAACACATGTGCACTATGAATTGTGGGAGAGCAGCTACAAACAATCAAGAAATGTCTTGCTGTGCAATTGTGTTGACGCTTTTAACTAAAATAGATTTTCTAGGGCGCAGTTGGCCAGCCCAGTATCCGCAACTCTGCAAATCCACCATTTGTTGGTGTCACCTGGACCCCTCGGGGTTAGTTTTGTAAAAGGGGAGTGGCATTTTTCCCCCACACAACGTGTGGAAGGTTTTTTGGCTTTGCCACCCATTATGTAAAAAGTCAGACCAGCACGCGTTTTCAATTAGCTAGCTGAAGCCATTCAGACCTCAGCTACCTAATTTTTTTTTCGTGGGAGGCCAATGTAAGGTTTACATAAGATTCGATTCACAAGAATCGAACTTTTAAGTGAACCAATTAAAGAAGCCGCTTGAGATATGCTAATTTCAAGGTATACGAGGTAGGTATAAATACCAAGCACTTAGATTAAAGAAACGAAGTGAGAGGGAGCTACGAAGTGTTAAGGAAGTGAAAGGAGTTTGCGAGCAGCAGCTCTAGGTGCTAACCTACTCGTTCTCGTTAGGCCAAAAGTTTACGTAGCAGCATTGCTGGTTTGACCTTCTAGTTTGTGAGTATTGCAAAGTGTATTTTTCTGAATGCTAATATATATCTCGTACAAGTAGTACGTATGCTTATTGTTGAAAAGCAAAATCTATATGTGCAAATATTTAAATAAACATGTTTATCAATTTAGATCTGTGTTTGAATCTAATTCATTTAGAGTGCCACTTGAAATTATATCACCCAAGTCTGGGTAGAAGTAGCTATTCTCTATAAACTCCAAATAAACTGTTTATTTTTACAAAAAATACTACTGTTACAAGGCATGAAAGATATTTCTTATTGTCAAAAATATTTATTTTAAGGTAACGTCATGTATACAGATTAATGAGTATATTAATTGATGGAACGTACAACGGCCTTCCGGAAGGACGCATCTTCCCGAGCTTATAGAGGGTTTCCCGTCCTTCTGACAGGACGGACGGTACTAAAACGACAAATTGCGCAAAATGTTAAGCTGGCGCAAAGAAAAGTGCAACATTTTTAATTCCAACATTTTTTACGAAACTTTGAAACCTTGGAAGTTTCATACCTAAAAAAAACGCGTTTAGCTTGTAAAACCCACTTGAAATCTACCAACACAGGCGTTTTCAGAAACTTCCCTTCCTCGTTCAAGTTTTTAAGTACGAAAATCGAACTCAGCGGGAAAAATTAGGTGGAAATAAAAAAAAGCGGCAAAATATGGAAAACTCTGAATTTTGGCGCGATAAAAAAACTGTTTTCTGTGTAACCACAAATTGTGATTTTTCTCTTTTCCAGGCATGATGTCGCAACCGATTGTACAAGGAGTACGTATTTTTGTTGCGGCCACATATTTGGATGGCCCAAACACCGACAATGCTTGGAGTAGAAGTCAATTCGGTAATAATTTCTTGAACGAAGATTTATGGTGGTGTGATTTCTACTAAAAAATGAATATGCTCGAGTTACCTTTGTTCCTCGTGCATAAATACATGTATGTTGTTTCAAAATGTATAATGTATAATGTTAGCATAAATGTATAATGTTTCATTCTCTTTTAACTTTGTCAATTTTATCAAGCTATCATCTACTCCTACATTTTTTATCATTCATTTTTTAAAACTTTATGTATAATATATGCCTAAATCAGAAGCATAGAGACCAAAAAAATGTGATGATTTTGGCTAGTCCCGCCAAGTACTTATGGAAGGACTGACTTCCTAGTGAAAGGACCTTAGACAAAAACGGACGTCCTGCTGGCAGGACACAGTGATCAAAAGAGGCCCGTAACAAAAGTACTTCCGGAAGGTACTTCCAGCAGGACTTTTGCCTGTACGTCTTATGGTAATACTCAAAGACAGTTAATATATAATTCGTACTAAAATTGCTTTATTGCACAAAATGAGAAATTGTAAATAAAGTATCCATCATTAGGTAAATGCAAAATTAGTACCAAAAGTAAGATAACTTAATTACTTACGTTTTAAGTATTTTTTACTATTTTGCTCTTAATAGAATAATGAAAGATATAGCTAGCTAGCGTTTCTAATAAGTAGTCAGTTTAACATCCAATATTTAAAAGCTTTATAATAGTGTTTAAAATACTTGAACACTAATTTTTAATTCCCGATGGAGGTGCTATCCTTTGCAATTCATGGAAAGATATTGTTGCGCCGTCAAGAAGTTGAAAAAATTAACGCCAGATGGCAGCACAGCACGACCCACATGCGTGAGAAAAAGAACAAACTTTAGCTTGTTGGTGCGCGTGGTTGGATGCGCGGCAGACAGACGCTGTCAGAAGAGACGCTGTAAAATCGAATCGATGTATAGATATTTTGTTGACGTCGCAATCCTGTTTATTGTATTAAAATTCAATTCGAAACATCAAGTAAAATAAACCTAAGTAAAAATGCATTTGCCTTAATTACCAATGAGTCCGTAATCAATCAATCTCACTTCACAGCAAAGCAGGCGAAAGGTAAGCCAATACTAATATAATTTTAGAAACTTATCGCTCTAAACAATGGAGGCACTGGCCAGATGTTAAGTTTTTAGTGACGCTGAATAACACTGCATGAGTAAAGGAATCAAATTAAGAACAAATGTATAATTTTTAAATCGAAAGTAATTCTATGATTTTAATTGAATGTGATTCAAGATTCAAAACGTATTTTATTTGAAATCAAGTTGCATGTATATGAAATCGAAACAGTATTTGGAATCAAAAATTGAATCTATGTGAAATCGAAACATTTGATTATATTGACTTTGTTCTTAAGAGAAATAGATAAATCTGTATGCTGTGCATTTCTATGATTGTTTAAGTGAAATTCTCATTTTGCACCATATTTTGAAAACGGAAGTGCTTTTAAGTATTGTTATTCTAAGTGCCTGTTGCTGTGAATTCAGCTATTTTAAACGGTGAAAGTGTTTAAAAATAAGGTATCTATTTAGCATTTAACTGACAAATCGATAAAGTTAAGATGGGTCCTAAACAAAACCTACAGCGTCTGTTGTGTTTCACACACAAATAAAAAATTCGTAGATATGCTGATGCTGTCGATGACGCAATCAAATCTAGTAATTTTCAAAGGGATATATCTGTAAAAGATAATATTTCGAATTGTCGTTGTAAGCTTGAGGAAAGCTATTACGAATTTTCTGTTCTAGATGAATTTGATGAGAATGCAAAATATAAGAACTTTACTGAATCTAAAGATATGGCGGATTTAGCATTAGAGAAAATTGAGACGTATTTGAGTGAAATTAATGCTAAATCAAACTTCAAAGAAAATGATCAATTAAATACCAGTCCTATCCCATATGCCAGCATAAATCTCCCAAAATTTGACCTTCTATCTTTCTCAGGCAGTTTTGATTCTTGGTTAAGTTTTAAGTCAATTTTCTTGAGTACCATCGATTCGAATGAATCTTTATCAGAAATCCCAAAACTGCAATATTTGCAAAACTCTGTTACTTCTGATGCTTCTAGGCTGATCTGAGGATTTGCAATAACTCGAGAAAATTTTAAACATGCTTGGGATACACTTATAAATAGATATGACAATCAAAGAGAATTAGCATTTTCTAGTGTAGAAAGATTTTCAATTTAAAATCTGTAAAGTCAACTTCTGAATCAATTCGAGCTATAGTAGATACTTGCAATGAAGTACTCAGAAACTTTGAAACTCTTGGACTACAGTGCAATCAGTTGGTAGAGCTATTATTAGTATTCACTTTACAAGATAGATTAGAAGATTCAATTAGAGTTAAATGGGAACTAACTCTTGATGACAAAAACTTTCCTTCCTTAGACAAATTTCTTTCATTTTTGGAAAAACAAGCTAGAAATCTACAGGGTGTTAAAATTGCTCATCAAGTTGAAAAACAGAGTAAAATGCCTCATAAATCATATTCTCTTAAAACTACGGTGAAGTCAGGTGAGGAGTCATGCAAGCTTTGGATTCTCCTCATTTATTGCACAGTGTGAAAACTTTCTGAAGATGAGTATCGATGACCGTTGGGACTTTGTAAAGAGATCGCGGTTATGTTTTAACTGTTTGCGAGATAACCACAGTGTTTCTTCATGCAGATTTAGTACTACTTGTCGAGCCTGCAGACAAAGACACCACGGTACTTCATACCTTTCAAGCCAACCGAGATGAAACCCCTGCTAGAGACTCAAACCCAAAGCCTAGTAACCTCAATCTAGTTCAGCCATCTGGTACGAGTCAAGAACAACAATTTTGCCTAACTGGGAATATGAATAATTCTAACCTAATTTTACTCCCTACAGCTATTATTAAAATTAAAGATAGTCGAGGACAGTTTGTTAATTGTAGAGCTTTGATTGATGGGGGTTCCCAGGCGTCTCTAATCACCTAATCATGTTGGAAAAGTCTAAATCTCCTATTTCATGAGTCGCAACACCAGATTCTACGCCTAGATAACAAAGTTGCTGCTCTAGCTACAAAAAAGTTGAACTTAAGTTTTCTCCCCACTTTAATCAAGATACCTTTTCCGTTGATGCTCTTGTAGTCGAGAAACTCACCTGCAATTTGCCCAACTTATTTATCTCAGAGCTTGATTGGCCTCACCTGAAAGGACTCCAATTAGCTGATCCTTCCTTTCATATCAGCTGACCTGTGGATATCATCCTGGGAGCTGATAATATTCTTTGGTCTAATTCAGTGCGGAAAGATTTCAGGTAAGCAGAGTCAACCATTCGCCGTGAATTCCAGGTTAGGCTGGTTACTTTCCGGGCGAATTTCTACGGCTTGTCAAAATGAGAAGAATGTCACACCTCTAATAAATTTTCCTGCCTTACTGGACTTGGAAAACGTAGTATCTAAATTTTGGCAAGTAGAAGCAGTCCCAGATGTTAGTCACCTCTCTGATGAGGACCAAGAAGTCGAAAAATCCTACCTCGACCACTTAGAAAGAAGATGTGATGGTAGATACATTGTTAGTTTGCCTTTCAAAGATGGCAGAGTTCTGGGGGACTCAAAAGTTCAAGCCAAGAGACGATTCTTTTCATTGGAAAAGCGTCTTCAGAATAATTCGGAGCTCAGAAATCAATATGTAAGCTTTATGCAAGATTATCAACAGTTAGGTCATATGCAACCTGTTCCAAGTCACGAACTTTCGATACCATCCACTACGTGTTTTATTTGCCCCATTTTGAAGTTGTTAGGGAACAAAGCGAGACTACCAAGTTGCGGGTCGTCTTTGACGCTTCTGCAAAAACTGATTCCGGAACTTCCTTGAATGATATTCTATAAAGGTCCTAAGCTTCAAAATGAGCTGTTTAACATTCTTCTAAAATTTAGATGCCACGGTGTTGCCTTAACAAGTGACATCGAAAAAATGTTTAGGCAGATTCAAGTCAATAAAAACGACGTAGATTTTCAACGAATATTCTGGAGAGATAAACCTGAAGACACACTAAAAGAATTTCAATTGCTCACCGTAACTTACGGGACTGCTTGCGCTCCTTACTTGGCTATTAGAACAATTCAACAACTTCCCAGGGATGAAGCGAAGAATTTTCCAGAGGCATTCAAAGTCGTTTTAGAAGATTTTTATGTAGATGATCTTCTAACAGGGGCATGGTCTCGAGAGAAAGCCAAGAAGCTAGTAGCTGAATTTATTGAACTCATGAGAAGAGGGGATTCCTGATTCGAAAATGGGCTTCAAATGAGTCATCAGTGCTAGAATCGTTACCGCCTTAATTGCGAAGTTCTTCTACATCCCTACAGATAGAAGAGGATCAAGTGCTAAAAATCTCAGGTATCATCTGGGACGCTAAAGATGATACGTTTCGAATAAAGATAAATCAATCAACCGAGGAGAGGCCAACAAAGCGCCAACTCTTATCCACTATGGCCAGAATTTATGACCCTCTGGGGTTCCTATCACCAACAACAATTCAAATAAAGATCCTGATGCAGGATCTCTGGAAGGAAAAAATATCGTGGGATGATCCTCTAACGAAATGCATTTCTGAAGCATGGATCCAGTTCAGGAATCAGATGAAACACCTAGCAGAAATAAAGATTTCAAGATACCTTTCACAAGATGCTACAGTGAAAGGCATTCAGCTTATAGGTTTTTGTGACGCTTCTCAATGGGCTTGCGCTGCAGTTTTCCACTTAAGAACCGAATTTGCTACTGGAAAGATACAAGTTTCAATGATTACTTCTAATACCTGAGTAGCTCCCGTGAAATCTATAACCTTGCCCAAACTCGAGCTAATGGCAGCTCTTCTTTCTCAACTCTACGTTGCTGTCATAGAATCTCTAAGAAAAGTTATTCAAATTGATAAGATTCTTCTCTTTTCGGACTCTCAAATTGTTCTGGATTGGTTTAAGTCATCACCAAATAGATGGAAAACCTTTGTGGCTAACCGAGTCTCCTAAATTCAAGAATTGACACATGCAGCATCATGGCATCATGTAAGAAGTGAAAAGAATCTTGACGATTGTGCTTCACGCCAGCTTCAAAGAATCACAAGTTGTGGTGGTCTGGACCACAATGGTTAAATCAAGATCGTCTAAAATTTCTCTTTACTGAATCATCGTCTCCTAATGATGAATATAAAATTGGAGGAGAAATCATCGGCAACAGTTACTGGTGTTGCAGTTTCGGGTCAATGCAATTACTTATTGGAGGTCGTTAGCAGATGTCATCATTTTCTCGCTTAATTCGAATCATAACTTGGTGTAAGCGATTCATTAAAAATTGCAGGTCTTCTAACACTATGGGTGTGCTCTCATTTGCAGAAATAGAGGATGCTACAAAATCTATCATTCGGGCTGTACAGAGCTCGGAATTTCATTTGGAAATTTTGCATCTAGAGAAGGGACTCGCTCTCCCAGAACTAGCAGGTTATTGCCACTAAATATTTTTCTAGACACAGAGGGAATTATACGAGTTGGAGGTAGGTTAAAAAATTCAAATCTAAATTCGAATCAAAAGTTCCCAATTCTCTTACCGAAAAGTTGTCATCTTACGAAGATACTTGTGGTGTATTACAATGAAGTTAATTTGCATAGTGGAACCCAACTTACTCTGTGCAGCATCCGTCAGAAATTCTGGATTCCATCCGGTAGAGAGATAGTAGGTAGATTTTTATCAAAGTGCCTAACCTGCTTCCGTCTTAAAGCACAGTCTTGTAGACAAATGATGGGTAACATCAGTGGTGGCAGAGCCTTTCTCAACGTTGGTCTCGACTTTGTTCGACATTCATGACGAAACCCAATGTGCCTCGAAGCAAAGTTAAATTGAAATCGTACATTGCTCTTTTCATTGCTTCGCAACCAAGGCTGCGCATCTCGAGATCGTTTCAGACCTTCGCAGGATGCCTTTCTATCAGCTTTTCGACGCTTCATATCAAGACCAGGGGTGTCAGTTAACATATTCTCCGACAACGCAACCAACTCAAAGGGGCATCTTCATATCTGCATGAGCAATGGAAACTTATGAAGTCTAAGGAAGTTCAAAACTTTGCAACTCAAAATTCTATAACGTGGCATTTTATACCTCCTTTAGCACCACATTTTGTGGGACTTTGCGAGAGCGGAATTCAATCGACCAAACATACATTTAATTAAAGTAGTGAAGTCAGCGGTCTTGTAGTTTCAGGAGCTTTCTACGTTGGTAACACAGATTGAGGCATGCCTCAACTCTCGACCACTGACAGCCACTGTCTTCGGATCCTCAGGACTTAGAGCCTCTTACGCCCGAACATTTCTTGATCGGTGTTCCCATAAATTAATTTCCAGAACAGTTTCCATGCCAATCCATGTGCCTAAAGTAGAGATGGCACTTAATTCAACATCTCCGAAATGAGTTCTGGAAAAGATGGCACCAAGAATACTTAAGATTATCTTCAACAGAGGAGTAGGGTGGTTCAAGACGAGTCCGAATCTCCAAATCAATGATTTAGTCCTCCTGCAGGAGGAGAATCTCCCTCCTATGAAGTTGGAGTGTTGGGAGGATCCAACAGGTATTTCCTGGGAACGATGGTGTCGTCAGAGTGGTCGAAGTAAAGATCCCAAAGGACTGTTCAAGCGTCCTATTACCAAGTGCTGTGCTCTGTCCTAAAGAGTACTAGACTCATAGTCCAGGGGGGGAGAATGTTGCGCCGTCAAGAAGTTGAAAAAATTAACGCCAGATGGCAGCACAGCACGGCCCACATGCGTGAGAAACCGAACAAACTTTAGCTTGCTGATGCGCGTGGTTGGATGCGCGGCAGACAGACGCTGTCAGAAGAGACCTGTAAAATCGAATCGATGTATAGATGTTTTGTTGACATCACAATCCTGTTTATTGTATTAAAATTCAATTCGAAACATCAAGTCAAATAAACCTAAGTAAAAATACATTTGCCTGAATCGTCAATGAGTCCGTAATCAATCAATCTCACTTCACAGCAAAGCAGGCGAAAGGTAAGCCAAGTCTAATATATTTTAGAAACTTATGGCTCTAAACAGATATCAAGCACTCGTGACACCTTAGAGAATTTTTAGAGTATATAATACCTTGAATATTAATAAAAGTTTGCGATTTAGAATTTGGAGAGAGTTTATTGAAGGATATAGCATTCAAATTCATGTTTTGTCATAGTTATGTTTTTCCCTTTCTAAATCTTATAGGTATCCCCGCCTTCATGCATTAATGCATTGAAATTCCAAGGTAATTTTTAAAGAACTTCTGGACCACTTATGCCCGTATCACACTAAAGATTTAGCACAAGCTTTTAGCGCAACTGTTTCACCTAAACCTGTTTTTACCTGCAACTGTTGCACTAAAATACTGTGTGATAGAGTGTTTTTCTATGAATCTTTAACTGCAACTTTTCCCATTCTACATGGGAAAAGTTTCACGAAAAGCTTGTGTTGCACATAATTGTCCAATAGCAGGGCAGGTTTTTGGCTCACGTGACTCGCGATCGAGCAAGGAATAAAATATGGCCGCCAACACGGATCCGTGGACTAAAGAAGAATTTTAAATTATTTCATCGACGAAGTTACAATTCGTGAAATCTGTGGAACCACAGTCATTACTATACAAGAAAAGGACGTTTAAAGCGGTTGACTTGTAAAGAGATAGGGGAGATAATGAGTGAGAAATGGCCTCATTACCAATCTTCTTTTACTAGCGGTAAGTAAGATTTTGCATGTCTTTTATACATTTCTTATCCGTAACAACTTAATAATTATTTATAGTATTGCCACGGTTTGATATAATTTCAAAATAATTCTATTTAATTGTGGATCTTTCGGACTTTTCGGATCATTGATATGGATTCATATCAATTGTCATTTTATCGCCAAACTCGCCAATGTTTGTCACAGAAATATCTTCGTGCATAGCATATTGCACTGAAACAAGTTACAATTTTTTTTTCTGTATTCGGAAAACAATCAATGAGAATTTTAATCATGTAGTAATAACTTCTTATTTAACAAAGTTAATTGTATTGAAAGCCATTAATAGTCTACCCTGCTTTATCATTATTGTTCAATAATGCAAGAGTATTTTTAATGCTAAGATTTTAAGTATTGTGGTTGCATTGATTTACTGTACTGACACTAGTATTTATGGGTAAGCTAAATTTACGAACTTATGGATCACTTATGATAGTAAACATTCAGTTTACATGCACTGAATAACAACAATAATAACACTTACATTTTTGTTTAAATTTTGAACAAAAATAAATAAATTTCATTTTGTGTTTGAAGTTTGTTAAAGAAATAAACATTCTTAAAATTTGAGAGTTTTATAATTTGTGTTTTGAAAGAGAAAAAATGTTTACTTAAAATTTTGTTACGAGTGCTTTAAAAAAAAAGAAGAAAAAAAAAATTTATTTATAATTATATATATAAAATTAAGTACTATTTTATATTAGAATAATGTTTTATATTAGTTTATATATAATGTGTAATATGTATTGGTGTTTAAGTTGTATTAAATCTGTAAATATTTATCATCAGCAATAAGTTGACAATTTTGAAAATAGTGGATATATATCAAAATATCGGATATTTTCAATATTTGGAACCCTGATCACAGCTCTCATTTTTTAATTTATTATTACATTTCAATATTCCATTTTAATGTCTATTTTTTACAGGATACAGAAAGTGAATTTGGGGGAATTTACCCAAGAATCGGTTACTGCAGTCAATGAAAATGCAGTAATGAATAGCCCCCAGACCAATAAAAGGAAAGTGATGGAAACTTCATTAATTCCCCCTAAAAAAGGGGGGGAAAGTGTGGATAAGCAAATATCCAGCACGTTGGAGCAAGTCAAGAAATTAATGGCATCTATAATGAGGATAAAGACAATGTCGATGATGCTTTTTTAATTATCTGAGATGTACATTTAAAAGTTTAAAAGATGTAAACTTAAAAGAAAAGGCAAGAGTTGAAATCGAAGGTGTTATCAATAAATATTGCATGGCAGACTTGAATAATAAATAATTTTTTAATAATAATAAATAATTTTTTAAATAAATTTTTTACTTGTTTCATTTCATTGATTTCATTGACCATAATTTAATTTACAAATAGCTGGTATGTTGCATATAACTGGTATTTATAGGTATTTTGGCATTTGAAAAATATATAGCAGTAGCATACAGCTCAGATTCAAAAAAATTATAATAACTGAGAAAAAGTAATAAGAAATTATTTTCCATTTATTTATTTATGATACTATTCCAAAATTTATTGATATATCTGAGAGTTAACCTTTTCGTAGATGTCCATTTTTTTAATATTGTGTTAGTATTTTATGTAATGTAATTATTCTAATATTTTGAATATGAGCTGTACTAAAATCTGAATGTAATTTATCTGAATTTTTTTTAATTTCACACTTTTTTGTGCTAAGAATGTTGCTAGAAACTAATCTTTCCATTTGTACCACAAAAGATCAGATCCATATGGGTAACCCAATTTATATGGGAACAGAAAAAAGAAATCAAATTATTTGGTACTTGGCAAAGTTATGTTCTAACATAAAATAATAATGGTCATTCTAACCCCTCTTTTGAGACTAAGTTTTCGTATGCTGTTTTCATAATTGAAACCAGTGTAGTTATTATTTACAAGTTATACAGAACAAAAAAATTTTCAATCTTAACTTTGAACAAGGTACATTTATTAAAAATTAAATTCAATGTAAATTGCACATTTGCTCTTGCCATGGAACAGGTTCCACATTCTATTGAAGTCAGCCTTGCATTCAATGAAAATTGCCTGGCATACTAGTGGCAAGATTCCAGAAATGGTGTTTTGAGCAATGTGAAAGTGAAACTTAATGATTGCCACGTTTCACCTGAAAATAAAGATAAATACTGTCAGTAAAGAATCAGACACAGGTAATGCTTAAAAGAAAAACATTTTAGCAATTCTCTTTTAATGATCCATAGGTGTATTTTTTCATCTAAAGATCTGTCATAGTAATTTTGTTCAAAACAGAATAGTACAGAAAACATAATAAAACATCAGTTTCTAATGTGCCTAACATGCCAAATCTAACATCTAATTACAGTAGGCTCTCTGTAATCGACACAGCTTGGGACCAATGCTAGTGTGGATTATAGGTCATTCTATTGTTTATGTTTTGAAAATTGTAAGTAAAACCAATCAACAGTTTTTTTTTTACAATTAATGACAAATTAAAATAACAGAAATATTATAATAAATATTGTACAATTATTTTATTTGAATTTATTTAAATATACAATTAATGATTTTTAAAAAAAATGTCACAATATATATTTTTACATGCTAGCTATTGAATTGTCAATGATTGGCATTGCAACTTAACATCAAATTTCAATGTTTACATCTGTTATGATGTGTGGATTATAGGTGCTTGCGAATTAAAGAGAGTCTACTATATTATATTAATTAACTATCAAATATAATATTTTCAATTTTTGCACAGTAAGCACCCACATAATAAAATGTTTATTTTAATGCAAATACATTTGTCAATTTCATGATTATAGATTTTGTGTGACCAACTTGGTCACTTCTGGGGTAATTATCGATCAGCAACAAATTTGATTAAAATAGATTGCCATAATATATATTATATAAATCAAAGTATTAAAACCGAAATACACTAGAATATGTAAAAGTACATGTGTATGTTAGTATCGACCATATTTATACTACCTAAAATAATTAATCCTACTTATACTTTATTGTATGCGACTGTGTTTATATTCTACAGTCCTGCCCATCATATTCATTAAATCATGATAATGATAATCTTGTACTAGTCTTTAATATCAATATTAAGATTTAAAAAAAAGCAATGTTTATAAAAAGTCTATATCTTTACCTGTAGCTAAATATCTGAGAGTGAGTGCCAAACGTTCACCAGGAGGAATACTGTGTCTCATTTGTGTATTTCTTTTTTGTATCAAAGGTAATACTTTTTCAAGCAAATACTCAAAAGATGCTGTATCCATCCTAATCCACCTTCTATAGCCTTCAGTATCCTAGTATTAAAAAAATAAGATATGTTTAATTTTTCATAATTGTATTTCATGTATAGAAAATTTCTATGAGCAAGATATTACAGCAACCTTTTCAAACATTTCACTAAAACCAAACAGTTGGGGGAAAAAGAAATAATCCTCTTTAGGGGACTTAAAGAAGGGTCAAATATTCTGCATAATAATTCTATAAATATTATTTCTATAATAATTTATTAATTCTAGCAAAATTTGAAAGAAAATATCTTACCTGAAGTGCCAGTTCCCTCATCAAATTCTCATAACATCCTAGTTTATTTCTTTTTTTAAACCATTCCCTTGTCCAAATTTTTCTTTCAGATTTTTTTCTTCTTGCAATTAATGCTGCTGTAAGGCAAATTATTTTAGCACATATCGTTTTTTTTTAGATGATATGCTCATAAAATTGGATGGAGCCATGATTTGAATAGGTTATGTCCGAGTGAGCAATCGATTCGTAATACATGCGCTAAGAAATTTGTATGCTATGCCTAAAGCCTAATGGTCGATAACAGGATTGGTACGGTAACCCGTCCGCTTCGGTTTGCGAATCCGTTTGTCAAACTCCAGCAACCCGTCACAGACACTCCGCGAGGAGAAATGCTTGACGAAAAGCTTAAAGTTTCACCAAATTCTTCAGTGTGATACGGGTTTGACGTGTCATCACGAGTGTATTTTACACTTTCCTTTTAAAGAGCACTAGGTCCATTACTTCTATCAATTTAATGGAATGACTGAATTTTTCAGGTAAAGTTTCTCCTTTCTGTTATTCGTTGCTATTAAACTCTGGCATTAAAATTAAAAATTTTTACCCAAATAGATAAAAGTTTTGAAAGAGCGTTTACAAGTTTATGATAGTCTTGTCTTGGTTCGAATTATAAATTTATTATGAGATTTCTTTTAAAAATTTAAAAAACACCTTTGGGAGACTATCGTTTCTTTTGGGAATACTATCAAAGAAATAACTATTTTAATTACTAAAACCCAATCGGTTATGAATTAGAGTCGGTGATCATTTACAGTTTTATTCCTTACGAGATTATTAGCCTAAACGCACACTCTAGGCACGGGTCGTCCAATTAAAGATTTCCACAGTCACCATAAGCCATACCAAAGACACTTTAAAGAGCTACTATTTTTATCGTCAATATTATAGATCTATTCATATACTGTCATCACAAAACAGCAAAGTCGTTTGACAGGGGATACACTGCGGAATCTCAGGAAATGCGGATGGAGAGGTGCTGCAGTTATGCAAAGCCAGTTTAGGCCAATCGCATATAACTCTATAAGGGTATTAATCCAGAGGAATTTGTTTTATCAGGAATTAATGGATAGAAATTCTAATAAGTTATGGGTTATTAATAGTGCATTCATTCTAGATTTTTCAGGAAAGGATTCGGTAGTCATGATCCGGCTTCCTAGCTAGGCAGCCATAGTTATGGCTGCCTAGCCAAACATCTGAGCTTATTGAAATTTTTGCAAAGTTCTTTCTGCACTATCTGTAATAAACCACAAGTTATGGACCTCCAGTCTTGTGAGGCACTGTCGGGTCGGGATCTCTGTAGCCGATATTGGGAGGCGTCCTGTTTTATCTTAGTTTTACTTTTTATCTTATTGTTTTTGTTTAGAGCTTGCCATTGAAAATTTTAAAAAAGTTATAGATCAATTCACAATAAGCTATTTAACAGACGACAAAAGCAAAAAAACATGTGCTACGATGATTTAAAAAAATATATGTTATCATTTACAAGAGTATAAACTATGTGATTTTTTCCTCTTAATAATTGTGTTAACCTGTATCAAAAAAGTTGTGGCATAGTGCTTTCTTTTTAGTAATGAAATTCAAATTAATATCGTTTTAACTAGCCCTTGTAACGGAACCAACAATGCCCCCTAGCGGATTGACAGAGACTCTCTCGAACGTATGAACGTAAACACGTAACCCTGTCTTTTGTTTTTCTTTTTGTATTTTGTGTGTGTGTGTTAGTTTTGCAATTTTTGTGGTGTGATGTATGTTAATAATTGTATTATTACATACATCACACAAGTGTTAGCTGTGTCAACATATTTCATTGGTAGACCCTTTGTTTTTACATTTTAAGAGCATAACATTTTCACCTCAAGTGCTAAATAAAGCTTTGCATTCATACCTCATGTGCAAAAAAGATAATTACAGTGCATAAACAAGCTAACGAATTCCCGGTGCTGTAACTATAATTTTAAATGTCTAGATTCTATTTTTTCCTTAAATGGTACAAAATTTGTCAAAGATTCCACACAGGAAAAGGTTTTATGTTCGTCCCATTGAAATCTATCTGTTACTCATCACATGACAGGCAAATTAATTATGTTCTGTTCTTGATTACAATCAAACGACTTGCAACTTCTTGTAAGGCATACAAAGTTAATACTTTTTTTTCAAATTCTGTTTTTTTTCTTTTACTAGAACTATGTATTAATTTCTTTTACGTTTGCGTTGATTACATTGATTTTAATTTTTGCTTTCCATTTTCATCTTTTCTTGTAAATGTGGATACTTTTGACCATACCTCTTTCCCATTCGCTAACATAATATAAGAAAGGGAAGAATGACAATAACTGAACCAACAGTAGTTGCTGAAGTATTTATAAGAATTTTATCGAGGTTATTTACGTAATAGAATATACAAACAAATATCCTAATAACTAGATATTTAAGTAGATATTTAACTGTGTGCTCTTATTGAAGATGAATTTTATACTCTGTGTTTTACAATTTCTTAACATACGTTCAATAAATCCTGTATGGGATTTCAACAAAAAATTCAGGAAGTGAAAACAGATATAAACTAAAACATGTCACTTTATAAATATCAATAGTACATAAAAGTTGTTAACTGTTTCAGTAAAATTATTTTTCAGTAATTCAGCTATAGCTCAAAAGGCAAAACCCTCGAGTAATGAGGGGTGATTTCTTATCATTATGTATGTTAAAACTTGCATATTCTACTGTTTTTCTTTACAATTACTTTGACAGACGCTTAAGGAGTTCTATTAGATTATTTTACACTTTAATTTATTCTTTTCTGCTTTAAGATCACTTCTTCAAAGCAAATTTTCTTCTCAGCATCTTATTTATGTTCGTAAACATTTGCCTAAATCTTTATTAAAGTGCCCTTGCTTTTACTGAAAATTCTTAACGTCAAAGTTTTGTAACTACAGAAGAACAATTTTAAATGATGAGACCTGTTTGTTTAAGGGAGAGAGTTTCCCGGCTATAATTTGACCTCTTCCCCCCAGCCAATTTTCTTTGGCTTTTCAGAATTTTTTCCCGGATACTTGAAGACTTTATGAGCGGAAATATCAATTTAAAGTGAAGAATCAACATAAGGAAATTATTGAACTTATATTTTATCCTTCATATTGTAGAAAATATTTTTGATGATTCGCAGTATTTCTGAGTACATACTAAATTTGGTAATTGTCTTTATATTTGGAAGTTATATATTATTCTTTTAATAGATTTGTGTAATTTAATGCGCAGAAAACTGCAATGCTGCTCATACTATTCAAGATTTTTCAAGTGATATTCTTACTAAGACAGTTTTTAATTAAGAATCCTTAGTAACTTCTAATACATGGAAATTATTTTATTCTTGTATTTAATTCAATAATTGGGACATCCTAGATTGATCGCATCTTCGTAACATCTGTAACTATGCTATTTTTCTGTATAAAATTAACGAAAACTTTTTTCTCCTTGATGAGAATTTGACTGATTTCCGAAGTAGTGGATGTACATATCATACGGTTTTTGTCCGGGAAAAATTTTGATGAATTTCATAGTCAGAGCCTTTAAATTAGAAAACGTTATCCCAACTTTCATTTCTACCGGAGCGTGAAATTTCCGGATATCCTCCCACCAGTTAAGGAAATCAGAATATAATTTTTTTCCATAGCATCAAGAAAAACATTGTTAAATTTATCTTAGGCTTGTTCTTTTCTATTTTTCTAAATTTGTTTGAGAAAAGAGAAAGAAGGGGAGTAAAGAAATATTTTATACTATTTTTCTCTTCCTTTCTAGAATTTTCTAAAGTTAAATGTGTCATTAAATGCACAGAACAATTTCGTTCAGTTTTGCTTATCTACGAACAAACATAGAAACCTGTACTACATTACCGCCCTAATATTTGCGATTTAAATATTCCAAAAATCTCCATATTGCATTTTTATAGTTGTCTAAAATTTTCAGAAATAATTAAATACGATGAAGAAGAGTATCACAGTGTTAATTATCTAGAACGTCAAATTATTTTATCAGTTCATATTTTGCAGAACAATTCAAGTAGATACAGTTTTTTGCTTTGGTGTAATATCTAGTAAAATGCCTCATCATTTCAATGACAACATTCATTACAATGAATGTAAATGAAGTTTTTATAATACAAAATGGTAAAAGAAACGTTCACCAAAGAAATATATACAGTCTGTCATAATAGAGAATATTTAATAATCAATTATTCAAAAAATTCCTTTTCTATTTAAGGTAACTGCCCATGTTCAGAGTCAATTTTTAAAAAAATTATTTTTTAAAAGACTTTTCTGTCTTTTATAGTAAAATAACACATAAAAATTTAAAAAAGGAACAAAAAATACCTGTAAATATCATACTTTTTTATAAATTGGTGAATTTGAAGTAATTTTTTATGAAATTTAGTTAAAACGCCTATCTCTCTGTTCAAAATCCTAATACTACTATTTAAATTTCCTTTTCACACATGATACATATGACAGTTATCTTCAAAATGACTTACAATCTAAGAGAAATTTAAAAATGCAATAATAATACACGCAATTTTATGTTCCAATATGAAAATTTTTCCCTAATTTATCATCCCATTCCTTATAAAAACAGCCCCAAATAAAAAAGCTATTTATTATACACCAATTATTGAGCGTCATTTCATTAAAAATAGCATCTAAAACAGTTCTTGAAAATTTTATCAAATTATATACATTATTATGTGAGATATCATGATAACCGTAGAGTTTTGTGCTGAAAAAGATAATTCTGAGAAAAATGCATTTAAAATTGTTTGTCACTTCATTTTTGTAGCAGAAGATGCTTTTTTAAATAGCTATAACTATGCTTCTAATTGATGTAGAATGAAAATCAAAACAGCTTTGAAAAGAGAAAAGATTGAATTACACGATTCTTGCAAAAAATGAAATTGACCAAAATAGTCAAAAAATGACATTTTCAACGTAGGCAATCACCTTAAGAGTCATAATCTAATATAAATGGCAATGAAGCTTATTTGTTCCGTTTAGATACGAAATGTAGAACTACTATTTGTACAAACACAATGTTTACTTTACTGTCGTAATATATTTTACGTCTTCCTCTATTTTTATTTGAGCTTGAACCTTAAATCCTCTTGAAAAAATTAATATTTTTGAAAAGAAGCTGTTGTATTTTCAGAAGGATGTCGAACATTTAAAAGACTCCTAATTTAATTAAAAGAAATGAGATAAACTAGCATTTTTCAAGTGTAAATTTTAAGAGTATATTTTAGAAAACTTTCTGAAGCACAGTATGTTTCGTAAAATTAACTTGAATATCGAGTGAACAAACTGCAGTAAACATTATACGATGGCAGTTCAATGCTCAAGCAATAGTGTTGCTTTTAATAAAACGTGATAGAAAACACTTTAAATGACAAAAAATGTGATTCTTGTATCGGCAAATGGTGCACAATTCTTTATTTACGGAAAGCTCATGAGTAAATAAATTATACATAAAAATGTTAACATATCGTTTTATTATAATGTTACGTGAGTTTTATTGTAATGTACGTGAGTTATTATAATCTTACGTGAGTCCGTGAGTGGTTTAATTGGAACAAACGTTGAGAACCGACGTTTAAAAAATGGTGCAAATCTTGCGATGCCTGTGGTGCTCGTAAAGGACCGAATAACCGCATCCGTGGAAAGCTGCAGCGATATAACAATGGAGCACCATTCGAAAGAATAGCATTCGACATCTTGGGTCCTCTTCCACGGACAAAGGAGGGTATGAAATACATTTTGTCCATCGTGGATTATTCTTCGAAGTGGCCTGCAGCTTACCCAATTCCCGATCAAGAAGCGACGACTGTTGCAGAAGTGTTGTTACAGAATCGGATTTCTAGCTATGGGACACCACTTCAACTGCATTCCGACAAAGGGAGTAATTTCACTTCTACTGTCAGCAAAGAACTTTGTAAACTCCTGGAAATAGACAAGACCCAAACAACGCCCCTACATCCACATCTGGACGGCATGGTGGAGAGGTTTAATCGAACGATCCTGAATAGCCTTTCTCACTTGTTTCGAATCAGCTGGGATAAGAACAAGACTGGGATAAGAAACCACCTTTGTTCCTGCTTGTTTACAGAAGTGCCGTCCATGAAACCACCGGCTTCACACCCTCCCAGATGCTCTTCGATCGTGAACTCCGTTTGTCCTGTGATCTCTTGTTCGCCTGTGGACTATGTTGAGGATCGGCAGGCCCGGTTGAAAGACGTTCATGAGTTTTCCCGAGGTCGGATCCACATTGCAACGGAAAAGATAAGACACGAGAGCTACAGGACAGGAATTTCACGAAAGTGGCAAGGTTTGGTACTGGAACCCGTATCGACGAAAAAAATTTTCCCCGAAGTTACAATCATCTTGGGAAGGACCTTATTCAGTCTTAAAATGACTGAACGACGTCGTAATTCGAATCCAGAAGTCAACAACTTCTAGGCCTAGAGTCGTGCATTACAATCGCCCAGCTCCTCATTATGGTAGCACAACTTAAGATGGGGATTAGCTGAAACCATGATTTCATCCATTTCTGTAGATAGTTTAGTGAATAGTTGTTTTCTTAATTCTACTGTACTTCATTTATTTATTTTTTATTTGTAATGCTTAATTTACGTTATTTTGATTTATTTCTTTTGTTACCGTTTTGTAAATAGTGTGATGAGGTAAGTTTGTTTTTTTCTCATGTGTAATGCCCGAGACGTAGAGTCTTTGAAGTCCACTCCAGGCAATGTTACGAATAGGGGGCAATGTTACGAATTCTACAGTATTTCGACTTCCTGTAAATAAATCTTTGTTTTTATTCTGTCTTATTCAAAGTCCATCCCATCGCTGAACCCGAACTGGGAATTCGTAACAACACACTCTTTTCGGTAGCGATTTTAAAAAATCATTCCATCAGAGTTAGGCATATTTTTTACCTCATCTATGCAAGACAGTTTTCTCCATGTGGGAAGAATTACTCGAAATATTCTGTTATTCGGAAATTTCTCAAGCTTATCTTTGGAAACATTGCACCACACAAGACACTGGGTCTTTCAGGCTTTCTAAATGTAGTGATATGGACGTTAGTTTACATGGCGCTCGATTATATCAAAAATAAACTGATGATTTAAATTTCAAATGCACTAATTTCAAACATTTTTATTCGGAGGTAATAAAACACTGATAGCTGTTTCCAAATCAAAAGTTCTAAGCATGCCCGAAACAGCAGTTCTCTTACTCAGACAGGAATAGGTCATAGTTATATACTTGACCTATTCCTGCCTGAATAGGTCAAGAAATAACAAGACTCTGTACTGTCCTCGTAACTCTTACTTCTTCAGTTTGAGGATAAGAAGAATTTTATGAGTCTGAACACATTAGAAAATATCGTCCCTAAAAATTACTTTAATGGCAACAGGTTGTTTTAATTTTTTTCGTATTTTTAAACCTTCTACTGTTCCTCATGTATAACAATCGTTTAAAATTACAAGCAAAAAATATACAAGTTCTAATTTTTTTCATATTTTTCTTTTACGTACGATAAAAAAACATTGACTACTGTCTTTGTATAATTTAATATTGCAACAATATAGAAACACAAAAATTTGAATTTAATATTGCAACAATATTATAAAAGATAAGATAAAAGTGAAAAATTCTCGGGATCGGAAAATATGAAACATTTACATAATCTCCTCGGAAAATCGCAGAGAATCCCCCTTTCTATGCCTCCAAGCATTGAGCTCATAACCCGAACTGGCGTTATTCCTGAAGATCACACTTCTAGCCAGTCGTCTCACCCACATCCTCCATGTTTGGAAACTTACACCAAACACCATTTGGCGACGAGAATTTTGAGGAATAAAATATTGAGTTCTAATAAAGTCATAACTGATCTCGCTTCATTTCATGCTCTAATTTAATACTTAGATATAATAAAGAGCGGAAAACAGAATAAATCTTCAGAATTCAATAACTACACGTTTTTTTTCTAATAACGAATAAAAATAAACAGGAATCTATATATTTAAGTTGCTAAGCTGACTTTTGGGGCAGTCCGTGAGAGAAAACTACTGCATCAATTTACTTCATTTCGGTATTAAATGAAAGATTGTAATCTGTAGATTTGTCAAATTTGGTTTTTGTAACCACAATTTCTTTTAATTAGCGATAATTTACAGTTCAAAATTGATTTCTGCGCATGCTCAGTGGCATGTTGAAATCTGGCTTTAGAAACTCACTGTTTCTGTGTATGCTGAGTGACATGTTTTAATGATAAACACGTCACTCTCTGCCATTTATATTTTTATGATAATGATGTTTGTGAAATATAAGATTAAACCTGGTGGAAATTTTTTATTTCGCGCTGTTTAATTAGCGATAATTTACAATTAAAAAAATTGCTTTCTGCGCATGCTCAGTGACATTGGCTTTAGATAATCACTAAGAACGAGAGGCCGCTTAAACACATTAATTTGTTTCTGCGCATTATTATTATTTTCAACATTTGAGGCGTTGAAATGCAAAGTGGTGTACGTCAGTAAATAAAGTGGTGTAAGTCAAAAGCGTTTTACTGCAAAAACTACAAAAAGTTCCTCAATAAATTGAACAAATTATAATTCATAATAATTATTATAATATTTTAAATAATAATTATTTGCAATTCCATTATAAATTGAACGTGGAGATTATATTTTTTGCCCTCAAATACAAAAAGTTGAAAATGTGACTTACACCACTTTGCCTTTCACCGCCTCATTTGGCAATGATGTGATGAGAATAATTTTTGTATTAGTGCACTTATTTATTATCTAGCCGTCATGTTTTGACAGGTATCAACTAGTATTGATAAAGTTTTCTTTTTTCTCGCTTCAATTAAAGTTTTTCTATATTTAAATTATTTTCTGTATTTACGTTTACAAGTTATTGCGTCAGTTATACTAAAGGCAAGAAAATAAATAATTTTGAACTAGCGTATAGAGGAAGAGAGATTATTTGCAAAATAATCTCAAAGATGATTCGTAAGGGACAGGACAAGTAAGTACAAACATAAGAACACTAATTTCATATCTCTGTTTCAAAAAACTAATTATTAACTCTTAAAGATTATTATAGTTATCTCGCTTCAATTAAAGTTTTTCTATATTTAAATTATTTTTGTATTTACGTTACAAGTTATTGCGTCAGTTATACTAAAGGCAAGAAAATAAATAATTTTGAACTAGCGTATAGAGGAAGAGAGATTATTTGCAAAATAATCTCAAAGATGATTCGTAAGGGACAGGACAAGTAAGTACAAACATAAGAACACTAATTTCATATCTCTGTTTCAAAAAACTAATTATTAACTCTTAAAGATTATTATAGTAAAAACTATTACAAAATGTTTTACTATATTAACCTTTAGCTTACGGGGCCCAATTTTTTTCGATTCTCTCTAAAGAACGGGAAAATTCATACCCCCCTTTGTAAGAATGGCCGAAGGAGGCGTTATATATGTATGTATATGTATATATGTATGCATGTATATATCTATATCTACCTATCTATCTATATATCTATCTATCTATATATATATATATATATATATATTCATTCATTCTGGCGCCCATATTCTTGGGATACATGCTATCCCAACCCGTAAGGAAAAGGTTAAATGGGAAAAATTTCAAAATGTTTAATCTATAGAACTTAGCAGGAATCAACCACAGACACGCTTCGTTATAACAACTTGAGATTTGTTTAGCAATTTTTTTTCATATACATCTAGGCACACAACTTTTGTTGCAGAAGAAACCAGAAATCCTAATCATACTTTGTGAATGTCAGCAAAAGGAATTAAAAATCGACCATCTAACTCATGATATATTATGATGGATAACGAAAAATATGTGCTTAAACTATAAAAAAAAACTACTAGGAAAGTAAAATAAAGATATAAATAG
This sequence comes from Dolomedes plantarius, assembly GCA_907164885.2. Classification (NCBI taxonomy): domain Eukaryota; kingdom Metazoa; phylum Arthropoda; class Arachnida; order Araneae; family Dolomedidae; genus Dolomedes; species Dolomedes plantarius. Next base: position 208,543,551 of record OU015494.1, read on the forward strand.
AGTGGAATTAAAACTTTTTGTTATGTAATTGAAAGGCAAATCGATTAAAAGATTTTAAAAATATATACGCAATAGTTTCTATTTCAGCAGGCAGTAGAGTCACGTCTAAAATGATTTCATAGCAATGCATTTTACTTAATCCTACGCAAACTAGACAAACCTTTTAGGTATAATTCACACGTGAAGGCATTATAATATATGCTCTTCACTATTCCGCAAGCATATCCTGAAGCTGAATCAAATCGCTGGCAGTGAGCTGGAAAATTTATACTCGACAGTTCAATTCTTCCCCGTGATTTCACTTTTAATCTAAACGCGCCTTCAGGCACAAACTGGAAGCTACTTTCGGATATCAGTGTGAAAGGTATGATACTTAAATGCCGTTTTTGTCAAACTAAAAACACATCAAAGGGAAGTGATGGACATTTAACGTATGTGTTTATCTTTATTATAACAAAAAACATCTTTCGAAAAATATGACACTTTAAGGGGGCTCACAACCTTTGAAACTTAAAAAAAATCGATTTTTGGTTTTTGCTATATTCTGATTTTGGGGACATTTATGAACAATATGCAAAAAAACCGCATAAAAAAATTTGCATTATTTCTCGAGTTATGAGAGTTTATGTAAAGCTCACTGTGTTGCCATAGCCATGTTATTCCAACTTTAACTTCTGTTTTCTCGAATATGTGAATTTTTGGATTGCGCGCACAGTTACTCCCAAACTATGTGTCCTAGACACACAAAATTTTTATCAGATGTGTATTATAAGCTTCTTTACACACTAAAACCAGAAAAGTAAAAAAAAAATTGTAAAAAAAAATTTTTACATTTGAAAATGTTTTAAAAAATTGCTATATTTTAAATTTTTTTAAATTTTATGTAAATTTTTCAATTTAAACTATATTTTTTGTATATTTTTTGGTTTTACATTAAACTTGAGTATATTATTAATTTAATTTGACCAAAAAATAGTTTCTGTATGCATATTTCTTAATTTTATGATGCGCGAAACATCCAATGATTTTTTCCCTTTTTAGTAATGTGTACATTTAAAAATAAAATCTAAAAATTATTTATGGCTTTAGAAGTTCTATTTTTGTATAAAATATAACTGAAGACTTGTAATTTTGATATAAAACAAAAAAATTATATATATATATTAATATTATTGGAGTTTCAGTAGCTCGATTTTGATCATGTTTAGGGTCATTTCCCAGTAGTCAAAGGTTGTGAGCCCCCTTAAATAACTTTACGAATATATTTCATTTTAAATCCACTGTAGATTATAAAGTATTTCATTTTTTAATTTTATCTATACTTTTAATATTTATGCTCTCAAGTTTTAAACTGTATCTTTCATTACAAAGAACTTACAAATTGCATAAATCTCAAATACGTAATGTTGCTAATAATCAAGTATTCAGTACAATTAATTTTTAACTTTGGAATTAGTAATAAGTTACTGTAAAATTATGTTTAAGGAATCTGCAGCGATTTTCAGAGAAAATTCACAACAAGCGAGAAAAAAAACTACCTGCAGGAAAGACAAGATATTCTGAAAGATGATATATAATGTATCACCTCCTCTATATTGCCTAAATATATATATTAAATAATATAACTTTAAATTATTTTTATTTCGTTAATTATGCTTCATGTAATACGTGTTCATAATACGTATTACAAAAATAGGTACAAATGTAAAATACTTCGTCTATTAAACTGTTTTACTTAATTTTTTCCACCTAATTGCCTCATTGCTTACTTCTCGTATATCTATTCTTTAGCTAAATTTACCACCACTTTATTGCGTAAAATCTCTTCCAATATAGTGTCTGGTGCGGATCAAACGAGTTTTAATCCTAGTTTAGCATCATCTAATATATCTTCTTATCATGAATAATATTTTCAATTTTGGTCAGAAAAAATTCTATTTTCAGAGAATATATCGTATCCATAATGATAATTACGAATGTACAGACAACATGATGTACAACCTACCACACCAACGAGCGGTACAATAAATGAAATTGGCGATGTCAGAATATGAACATGGTTTACGGCAGGGGTTCTCAACCTTTTTAGCCCCACGACCCCCTCAAATGTAAGAAAATAAAATGATCTCTTCGCGATCCACAGACCAAAACTTCATAACAGTAATAATAAATAACTGCTAGAGAGACTAGTTCAAACTATTAAACTGCTTTGCGGCCCCCAGGTTGAGAAACGCTGATCTAAAGAAATTAAATGATTTTGTTGAGTTTTGTCAAGCTTTATAGTACTCAACTTTTAGTATAGCTCAAACGTAACTTCTAGAATAGTTTCATTCTTTTCAAAAATTTTAGAAAGGTTAAAGGTCATTTAAAGGTCGATAAACACATCACATAACAACGATTGCCTTGAAGAAGTTTTTTGACTGGCTTCATAGCAGTAAATAAGATATATTTCTTATTAATTTCCCTCGCGATAATATTCTAAGCTCTGAAACATGCAGGAAAAAAAGGGAAAAATACAGTAACAAAGATGAAAGATTGAGATGAGATGGTAAGCCAGCGGGCTAGATTTACTGGAGTTGACCATCGAAAGAGTCCAAGACCTATTAAGTGGCATGAGAATATTTCACTATGGAAATTCCCTTAAAGTGGAGTGAGTGCTGATGTGAAATCCTTAGATAATTGATAATTGTTTGTAAGCTTTATTAGAATGATTCCCACAAAATCATAAGGTTTTAGCAAAATCATAAGGTCCAGCCTGTGGCTGGATATGTTTTGTAATTAAAAGAAAAATATTAATCAGCCTCTTATAAATTTTTATAATTTGTTTCAATAATTACATTATAGATCATTTCTATCTGAAATTCAATTCCAAAGGAGACGAGATCCGAAGTATCATTTATCTATTATTGAATGGTTGATGTTTCCGTGAATATTGATAACATAGTTACCGCATTTCTATAAATACAATGATCTTAGAGAAAAGTAATAGAAAAGTTTACGGTCCGTGAATATTGATAACATAGTTACCTCATTATTATAATCAAAACATTATTATAAACTTAATGACCTTAAAGAAAAGCAATAAAGAATTTTACAGTCCATGTGCAATAAGTTAAAGGACGGTTTTCAACGTACCACCTAGAATTTAAACAAAAATGACTGACCTAGTGCTTTTTTTCAGCAACTCTCAATCGCTAGGCTTTATTGAGTTTCATGCAATGAGCCATTCAATAAGGGTGATTAACTGATTAACAAAGATGATTAACTGATTAACATATTTTTCGCTTCAGCAGGCAAATCAATGAAATCTTAGATTACTTTTAATCTATCTAACCACATTATTTAAGGATAGATTATGCAATAAAATGTTTCACAGAAAGAATTAATTGAATCTCGTTAATTATAAGAGGACTAAATGTGAAATAATAAAACTATTATTAAATCGGTGATTTGATAATAGTTGAACGAGTTGATCGAGTGCGCGTATTTGAGCTATCAAAATATAGTAATGAAGCAGAGAGAAGAAGAAATGAAAGCAGTCATTCTCAAAAAGTTATAATTCAGAAAAAAGGTCTATGTTTATAATTATATTTTAACACCTATTCTCTAATTTATATTGAAAAAGTAATTTATAGAGAAATAGTTTTCTGATATTAACTGAATATAAATTTTTGTGCTGCCACTCAATGGGAATAAAAGTTTTCAAGAAATAAAATTTTTATCTATTTCACATGTTTAACGTTGACTCCGATGACCTAAAATATGAGGAGTTTAATATGGAGAGAAACGAGTTATTATGGAGAGGAGCTTTATAGGAGTTTAATCCATCCGAAACCACTCTTACTTCCAAAGACCTCTTCCGAGAAACCCGAAAATACGCAAATGGCGGTGATTCTGAAATGACCGTGAGACCGTATCCCCCGTGAGATCGGGGAATACGGTCTCCGCATCGATGTCGAAGCCAGCAACCTTGCGGTATGACCTCATACTGAAGACTTCATGAAAGACGTTCGAAAAGCTTTTAGTAGTCTCAAATGCATCCCAGAAACGAACAAGGGGACGCAGATTTCAAGTCACTCGTGAAAGCGATGACGTCACCGAATCCGCCGTACCAATTTATCATTTTATCGGGAACTTGTTGGCAAAAAGTACCACTAGAGACGCCTTTAATTCATCCGAAAGCTCTATTGCATCCTAAGACATCTGACGAGAAATCCGAAAATACACAAATGGCGGCGATTCCACATTAACCGTGAAAGCGGTGACATCCGAGTGTCGAAATAACTGTTTTTCTCGCAAAAGATCGAACAAACATGGAGCTTTCTTGACGATCCCACGTGCCGGTCATGCGTGGGGTGTCGCAGACCAGCAAGAGTATTCGAATTTGCGAGTTTTCTAAAATCTCGAGGAGATCAGGGGAATACGGTCTCCGCATCGACGTCGAAACATGCGATGTCGCGGTATGATGTCATACTGCTGAAGACTTCATGAAAAACGTTCAAAAAGCTTTTCTAAGTCCTTAGCTAGTATGCTCTACCGAATGTATGGAGAGGAGTTGAATTCTTTGTAGGCCCTCAATCAAACACTCCATTTTTAAAGAGACAATGGAGTCATTTCATTGTTCTATTGGAAAATTCTGCTAAACCAGTAATTTCATCTGTTTTAGCTCCAGTGATCAACAGCTCAATTCTAAGGGCCTGTTCACATAGGAGTCCGTTGTGTAGCGTTAAGGGAAAGATGACGTTGAGACGAAAATAAACCAATCATAGGCGTTAAAAATTTCATTGTTAATCGTTTGGAGGCCTATGATTGGTTTATTTTCGTCTCAACGTCATCTTTTCCTTAACGCAACGCAACGGACTCCTATGTGAACAGGCCCTTAGGAGTTTATTATAAAATGGGCATAATATTTCGCATGCTTTTTTTATACTATGCAATTTACACTGTGTTTAATTTTTAAATTGATTTTGGTAGACAAAGATTCTTAAAATCCCGCGGAATGCGGGGTACTTCAGCTAGAAAAAGTTAAGCTTGGTATAGAAATTACAATATTGTCCAACATTTTTAGAAAGATGTTGGGTTCAGTAATGCAAACACTGAAACTTACGAAAATGTCCTAATTGGAGAAAATAAACAGTTCCATTACCTTCTCCGATGACACAAGTCGCACACGAAAGTATATAGCTAATTTCTTTTTTTTACAATTATAGATTTCCGTTATACGAAATCCGTTATAAGAATTGACTGCAGTCACATCCGTTGTCAGCTTAACTCAATTAAGTATGCCGAACAATTTAACTGGTTTAAGTCTAACTTGATTTCGCTGAATAATTGATGTGTTGGTTCTGTTAATTTCTCTTTACACCTCACTTCTTTTCCAGTTCCATTGAGGGCGTAGCTGGAACAGAAGCCAGGAGGATACACGACAGGATCAACAGACACAATCAATGTGAAAATAAAAAATAATCTGTGCTTACACGACCCCTATTGTACTCTTCAAGTTTAATAAGTTTCCTTTTTGGAGCTTCTGTATAAACCAGGCAAGCTTTATCTCATACAACTCATCAAAACATGGTTTTTTTACAATATATTTTGTTGTTTATTATGTATCTATACACGAGTTGTAAATTCAAAACATCTCTCCCTGGGTAAGCTCTCATAAAGATTAGTCAACAGTTACAATCTTCTATATGAACCTATTCTAGATAATCTCGATAATATCAGTTGTAAGCAAGAACCGGATGATAAGTCAGGTATTTCTTAAACCACCGAAATACTGAAATCCATACCTGTCTTTTCAGATAAACGACTATGCCAGAAAAAAACCCAATAGTTTTAGTTCAGAACCCTTTTCACTGACAGCCGACGACTCTATCCATCAGTTTCCTCCAATAAACAGCGTCACTCCCACCTAAGGAAAGTCTTATAATTTTTGATATCTTGAGCGTTCAAAAGTTTAATGAATAATAGACCGAGTAATTCTCAATCAGTATATATAAGGTAATAATTTAAGGCATGATATCATAAATAAAATCCCCAGACATAGTATTAGACATTACATTTTTGTTTTTAGTTGACATTAATATTTGTTCGCTCTTATTTTGCTATCGAGATCAATAATTACCTTCCTTTTAGTAGGTAAATATGTATCCAAAAATTAGTGTAAATTTATAGAAACGAAGAAATACCTAAAAGTCTGGCACTTGTCATGAATATGTACGTGTTACAGGGTGAGAATTTGAAAAAGATATTTTAATGTAGAAAGGTTGTAAGGAAAATAATTCTTCACTTAACTCTGTTTAAGGGTGCGTCAAAGTTTCGACCGTAACTGAAAGTTAGAGGCTAGAAACAAAAAATCGACTTTTTTTAAAAATTCAGAGCAGAGTAACAGAAATATGCAAATGAATGACCGAAGAATGATACATCCTAAATATCCGGGTGTGTTTCGAAATAACAGGGTGCTCGCGTAAGGAGGGGTCCAGGACACAAAATTGTTCGAATTTTCGAAAAAAATTTTATTGCATTAAAAATTTTTCTACTCTTTTGCGCTTAAAATGACGTTTAAATCATGTTTCTATCTTAATTAGAACAGGAGAAATTATTATTTTTTTTGCAACATTCTAATAGTAGTCGAGCGTTGTTTAAACCTGTAAGTGCGTTTTTCTTCATGATGGGTTTTTTCTCCATTTCTCGTCTTTAAATTATTATAAGTCAAGAACCGTTGAAGATAAATGGTTGAAACTTGTAACATGTCTTTTTCAACTATTTTACTTTAATATTCATTCAGAAAATTTGAAAAAACTATTTACTTTTGAAAATATGATTTTTCAAAAATAAGTTACATAATTTGTTTCGTAATTTTTAATCTAAATAATTTTAATTTTTTTAAAAGTTGATATTTTAAAAAATGGTGAATCAAAGTTAAAACTTAAATATTTCTGTTTAATTAAATTAAACAATTTTCAAATTCGATAGATAATATTTCGAGTTATAACGATTTTAAATTACCCCACTTTTATTAAAAATTTTTTAAAAACTTTTTGAGAAGTTTTATGATGTGATTTTGTTTAGAAATTATATGGTTAACCATCACAAAAAAATTCAAAATTTTAACTCAATAAATAAAAAAAATTTCAAAATGTGTAAACTTCAAAAGATTATTTAATGCATGAAGTCAAATAAACAGGCATCGGGTGCAGGGTGGAATGACGTGTCTTCGCCAGAGAGAATCATTTTTATAGCTTTAAAGGGAAGACGTCAGTTTGGATCTACGCCAAATATTCTATGGACTTTACTAAATGATTACTTCAAATTTCGGCTATCAATTTTATGGCATCTACATTGCTTTTTATCAGAATAGAACGGTAGGATAGGAATTTTAGTAAAATGTATGTGCGGTAAGTTGAAATAAATTATCGTTCACTTTTAGCTGGTGATCATAGGATTTGAGTGTGTTATTTTTATTGAGGTACTTAGCATCTGTCGGATTCAGATTCCTTTATGGGAAGCTGTAAGTGTAAAGTAAAATCTAAAGACACACCTGGATGAGGTATTGCATTACATAAATTTTGCTTGAAATGTGAAGTTTCACTTAATTTGGTACTCGAAAACACATAAGGAAGAATTTGAACAGTTTAAATGTTGTATGATGATGATGGTTTCTTCCAGTGTGCCGCATGATTTATATTATTATCTACAGCTGTTAAGTGATTGTCAACACATTTCTTGATAACATCATCTGAAAACCGCTTAATTTTAATGGCGCTTGCATTTCAGTTTTATTCAAATTAATAAGTCTACGAGACCAAATGGAAAATTAAATATGACAAAAGAGCTAATTTTTTTCAACAACTAGATTTATTGCAAAATATCAAGAAAATCCTTTTTGCCGAACCTGTGGAGCCATCTTCTAGGAAGTTCGATCCCCTTTGATATCTCTAAATAATATCTCATGCTGACCCGTCAGTGATATTTTAAGAAAGTCCATAAACCATCAACTTGCATTCATGAACAATTCCTAAGTACCCTTTTTCAGCAAGATTAAAGTTAGCTTACATTACCAATGCTTGTTTTTTAACGGCAGCAACTCTTACTTGCCCTCCTATGTTCCAGACACTTTTCCAGTTTAGATCGTGAGATACGTATTAAACTATGAACTACAATCATCAAGCAATCAAACTAATTTGTGTAAGAACCAAATACAACAAAATACGCCGCAAAATAACTATCGCATCCCTATGGGAAATGATATTAGTTACCTTAATTTTTTCTTATTGTTTGTCATTTTTTTCCAAAAAATAATATTAGATCTTTCGACATAATTTTTTTTGTATAACTATTTGAACTTTTCATGGCAAAAAAAAGTTTGTATTCATTCCATTTTTTCTGCCCCCAAAGTCAAAAATGTTCTCTTTTTGCGTGAGACATACATCTTGAAATGTGTTAAATGATTAAATTTCTAAATTATATTTTGCAGCAGCATGAATACTCGAAATCAATTGAATTAAATTCAGTTATTAAAATTGAAACATTTTTTGGGCTGAGAGTTTTAAAATTTTATTGTTCCGTCTTTTATTGTTTTGTTGCAGAAGTGCTGTAGTAATTTTGTTCTATAAAAATATCAGTTATCATGACAGTTTAAATTACGTCAAAAGAAATCCTGCCTGTTAGTTTTTTACCCAAATATTTAGTGAAAACAGCTATAAAACATTCCGTCTATGAAAATGCACAAATAGCTTCAAAAGAGGACTCTAAATTACCAAATATAAATTTATTTATACGTTTGAGGCAGTTAGATTCATTATCTTATGCTTGAAAACTTAAGACCAAAATATGCATTACTCTATTTAGAAACCCATATGGAAATACTGCATAACTTGCCTATTATATTAATAAACAAGAAATCTTAAAACTCCTTAACTACTGAAAATGGATGCTTAAGATATGCCTGAAGAGTTCGAACAAGGAAATGTAATTAACTAGCATATCATATACATTGCTCGGGGGAACCAGATTTATTATTATCATGGACAACTCAGCACCACACACTGGGTTACGATGTGAATTAATGGTTAAGAATCAAGTTTTTAGTAGTGAAATTTATTCATTTTCCCATTCAGTATTTCCTATTAAGGCAAAATACGAACACAAAAATTACAGAGAAGAGAAAAAACTCATCACAAGATTCAATATACTAGATTTTAGTATGAATCCCTCTGACGAGGATATATTACATAGCATGGACCAGGAGATCTTACGTCTATCAACTTACACTGTATGCAGCGATATAGAAAGCACTACTATAAACCAATAATGTGATGCACATTCCTATACAATAAGTAAAGGAGAAAAATTGAATTACAGTTAATTCAATAATATTCCAAATAATTAACCAACCGTTAGCAAAATTAAAAACAATACACTTGAACAATACACTGGCCAGCGAACACAAATGGCGTTCAGGCACTGAAAACGAGGTGTCTCTGTATGTCGGACAAGCTGTTGGCGCTGTTCTTTGCCTTCCCGGTATCACGGGCGTGGCACACGATCCGAAATGCGAAAAAAATATTATGTGTCACAAAGTTACCCCTGCAGTCACAAAGTAACCCCATCTTAAGGTATTTAAAAAGTGCAAATATTCCGCTGAAACTAGAACTTCATATAGGTTGATTCACTAGAAAGAAGCTCCGAATATTCTGTAATAAATCTCTCTAGGAGGAAGCAGTCTGGACCAAACAAATACGCTACATACCTTGACGTATGTGTAATCGATTGCATTCCATGCGATAAAAGATTTCCGTTTTCTGCCATGCACTTTTCGACACGACGCTCCATATTCCTGAACGTATTGTCAGTAATATCGGAGGGAATAGCTACAATTTAACGTTAGATGTTTTCCTTCAAATCTTTCAAACTCTAAGGCTTGTTCCGATAGACTTTTCCCAAGGAAAGAAATCTGGTAGTATCACATCACCCTTTGAAATGACCCTGTTGCCGAAGAGGGACTCAATTGTCCCTTGCCGATGAGTCACACGTTGCTCCATCTTGCTTGATGTCACCTTCGGTTAATTCACGACGATCATCCAGTTGATTCACGAACTGTTAAAAATGCTCAGGTATTCATCGGGGTCCACGGTGGTGTCAAAGAAAATGGGGCCTATAATACACAACCAAGACATATCACACCACAGGCAAGCTTTTTCATCATGGAACGGTGTTTTATGAGAGGCAAACGATTTTCAGCTGCCTATAGCCGTTTTTTGGAGACCAGGAAATGCCGCGTCGAAACGTTTCTGACAGGAAACGGAGATCATTTCTAGCATCGCATGTAAGGGAATCGATTACATGTATGTCAAGACATGGAGCGTGTTTTTGGGGTTCATCTTAGCGAGATTCGGGGCCTTTGCCGAGGGAATCCTCGGCAAATTGTTAACCTTTTCCTTACTGGGTGGGATAGCATGTATCCCAAAAATACGGGCCCAAGAATGGATATATATATACATATATATATACAGTGGAATCTTGATCGATCGTTTTCGGATCCATCGTTTTTCCGTATTTGTCGTTCATATTATCCAGTCCCAACGATCATATTGCTTTGTTATGTTTCCGCATCTATCGTTTTCTCGCATTTATCGTTCATTTCAATCGGTCCCTTGAAAAACGATAGATCGAGATTCCACTGTGTGTATATATATATATATATATATATATATATATATATATATATATATATATATACCTCCTTAATGACCGTTATTACAAAGGGGTTATGAAATTTCCCATTTTAAAGAGGAAATTGGAAAAATGGGTCCCGTAAACTAAAGGTTAATGTACAGTGAATACTATGTAAAAATATTATTATATATATAATAGCCGTTGTCTCTGTATAACACTTCCGGGCTGTACTCATCTTTCAATTGAAGCCTTCGGTAAACAAACAGCCGGTTAGGCTTAATTTCAATTTCGGATGTCGATCAGAATTTTTTCTTACCTAAAAACTAATATCTTCTCCATCAAATCACGTTTGTTCAGCCTATTTTTCTATAAAACATTCAGAACTAAAAAAATTGGATGCTTTTAGCTGTATATTTAACAGTTTTTAAAAATCTGTTTCCTTTTGCGATGAATTCTGAAAGTACACAAACTTGAATGTGAATGAATCAAGTAGCTCAAGTATTCATATTGCGTAGTGAGCTGTGAAAAACCGGATGACAGTCTACTACTCCAATCGCATGAAAATCTAAATAAATAAAAAATAATGAAAGGGTTTGCTTTTACAAGGTGTGGATTAAATGCAATATTGTTAGATAATTCGGGATATTTTTTAACTTTCATATACTTTTTCCATTATGACGTCATTATTAGTATTATGACGTCAAAATGACGGGTTACCTTCTAGTAAGATATAATTTCACAAATAACGTACATATTTCAAATTAGTACCTGGAAAATTATTTGTGGATATTTTTTCTGCATAGTAATAACTCAAACTAATAACATAATTCTCAAAATATATTTATGAAGAATATATTTGGATGAACATTAGAAATAATAAGCATCAATTTATATAGACAATCCAAAATATTTTAAATAAAGGGATACATATTCAAAAAATTTTTAACTTTTCAACGTTAAATAGCATTTGAACTAATATTGGAAAAAAACCTTGTTATCTCAATTTTATATGTCTGAGTTTACCTTCAAAAGAACATGAATGAATCTGAAACTAAGAATACACCACATTGTACATTTCATCCTTTCCTTCTTTCAAATGTTGTGTAAATACGTTAAGAAACTAACCAGTTGTTTTATCTTTATATAGGTCTACAGTTTTGGACAAAATGATTACTGCCTTTGTAAATGTTAATAAAAACCCTGCAGCAAGTTGAATCATCCTATAATTTTTATCTTTTTATAAATCCTTCCATCTTTAAAATTAAGCTTTATAAAAGATCTTGGAATAGAATAAGATTCTGATTTGACAAGTAAAAAAAGTGACATCAATTACATGAGGCACTCCGAAAAGAAACACATATTATACGGATAAAGTGCACGATTCCAAGAGTTACTAGCATCTGCTCGCATCGAAATTGTGGAATAATTTGAACATCATAATCCTGTCTGAATGAAATAGTGTTAATTTGCTTAATTAATTACATCTGCCGTTACAAAAAATAAATGTATTTTATTTAGATTGTAGTTCATGCTGTGTAAATCCAGAATTTAAAATTCAAAATTTTAATACATGAAAAAAAAATTAAGTAAGTAAAAAGAACAAAATTCAATATGGCCTGTTACAAAGTTAAAATTACACAACTGTATTACAGTTCGATCTAATAAGTTCTAATTAAAATGATCTATTATTTTCTGAACGAGTTTACGAATATTGATAAGTATTAACGCGTTTTAAATTTTGCATATTTAATTCCCTCTATATAAATTCAATTTGATCAGCGTTATTCATCAAACAGCCTTCATTGTGCCTGTTTGCGGTATTTTTTACAAGGAATATGATAACTCAAGCCGTATAATCGGAAATTTACTGATTTTAAAATTATAACGAAGCGAGTGTTTTCATATTTCCTAGATATCAGATAGTAAGATGTCGATCGAAATGCAAAATTTATAGAATTAATAATTATTAGTTGTAAACAATTCCTCTACAGATAAAATATTTTTTATGCTCTTAAGTCTGTCATACTGTTTAAGTAACACTCCCTATCCTGTCACTAACATTCACGTACTTAAACACTTTAGATGAGCATATTATATCCCCATCTCACTTTAAAGCTAAAGATTCGTATGTATATCTGTCAGTTTCAAAACCGAATTAAAATATCAAAGAAATTTTCTTTTGTCGGCAAATTTTCCTTAGTAAGAATAGAAGCTGACTCCAAAAAAACCCACTCAGAAAAGGGGAATTTCGTTGCCCCCCCCCCCTCAAAAATATATAAACAATTTTCCAACGTCAACAAAGAGCTCTGTTTTCTTTGTATCTGCATCTTCAGTACTAGATTTTAAGATTTTTTAAAAAATCAAGAAAGACAAGCAATTAATAGCATATATTTTTTTGGCCAGTATAGATGTAAACCTGCCCAAAATTGCATTTTAGGCTAATAAAGTTACTTTAACTTAGTTTATAATATATTATAGACACGTATAAAACAAAGAAAATATCCATGAGTTTAGTTTAGTTTAGTTAAGTTTGGAGCTCTACGGTCAACTTTTTGCTACACTAGGGCTAAAAAATATTCATGAGACAGTCACGGTGAGAAACTTTTATCACTACACATATTCTAAAGATAGTAATAATTTTTTTCGGGGGGGGGGGGGGAGCAAAATTCAACCGTTTTTGGGATTCCGCTTTTGAACATTAGAAGCACCCTATGTTAATAACTTATGATGCCTTATTGTGAGCTAATGCCTATCTCCTTAATGCCTATCTCCTTTGCTTATCCATGATAATTCATTACCTACTAAAAGGAATAATAGTCCTCTCTTTTATAAAAATGCTAATAATTAGAAAATTATCGAAAACTGATACTAACCAGTTAAGCAATAAGCAGTGTAAAATCCAATAGCCAATCAACAGCAAGGACCTTGTTGGGTTCAGACTGCCTGGCATCCCCTAGTAGATTACACCTCACATGACGGAGTCTGAAAATGAGAGCAATAATTATAAACAAACTCTCAATTACTCACATTACTTTTGCACACATATACATGGAAATATTTATTTTCCTGTGTCTTGTTTTATAATGTGATCTATAAAAATGAAATTTTGTTTAATGAATTAAATAATGTAAAAAATAAACGGCTTGAGACAAATAAGTTATACGAAAATACATTCTGAAACATTTTACACACTGATTGTCGTTTTTCCCATTTGATTAGTATAATCACCATTTATGCAGATGCTCTGGAGACCAAAGAACGTGATATATTCATTCCAATGAGAAATATAGTCGATTCAAACAGGAAGTTTCTATAAAATAAATTCAGTGACTAGCATATGTGGTGCTAAATTCTACATAAGAACACATTTTCTTATATTCTTATGACATTTTTAAACATTCATTTTTTTTTGTATATGTTCTCCATTTTATACTATTATTTTCTGAAAATGTTCTTTCGCTCGGAAAAATTAAAAAAGCAGGTAAATACACTGTTCTTGTTGCAGAAAACTTATTAGTCTGTTTGTCGAAGTATTTTAGAAAATCTTTGAATTTAAACCAATATATGAAACAACAGAGAAAGAACAAAAAAAATTAATGTTTAACTGAAATCTTAAACAAAGGAAAAAGAAGCAGGTGGTTATAGTTGATAGAAAATTATTATAAACATAAAATTGTATTACAAATACCAGTTTAAAAAAAAATTGAGTATATTCTGAATTTTCCCTTCTCAGCGGTTTTAATTTTTCGATTAAAGCTGAGACCAATTAGCATACTGATATCTTAGAAATATTCTGAAATTTAAACTTCCCTTATTTTGTGGATATCATCTAATACAAGAGTCTAGGGATATTGTTATTTTTTATACTGGCATACCTATTGTTATTTTATGGTGTAAGCAAAATCAGTATTGCGCGGAAATCTCGCTGGTTAGAAGGTCTGATTATTTCGCCTAAATTGATTATTTAGCTACTCTACTCAACAGATGAATGTCCGGATATCTTAACCAAGATAAAAATTTAATTCTCAAAAACCTTTGTTATATAAATGTAGATGAGGTATTGTAATACCTTTCGCTTTTAATTTGCTGTCAGGACATGGCCAAATAAGAAAGACCGATATGATTTTCCCAATTTTTCGAATAGTTAACAGATGTTTTATACTATACTACGATAAATTTTTCCCTGATAAAAAAAAGACAGAAGATCGCTGTATACAAAATAATATAGTGCTTCAAACTCTGCACGAAATCATGTGTATAACATGCACACACACACACACACACACACACACACACACACACACACACACACACACACACATATATATTTATATATATATATATACAGGGTGTCCATAATTAAACTTCCCTACTTTAAAGTTGTGTACAGTCGAAACTATTGTTCAGGAAGTTATGAAATTTTGTGTAGGACATATTGAAGGGATGGGAATTTGTTTAGCGAAAAAAAAAATTAGTTCAAAATTTCAGCACCAGAAGCCATTTTTTGATGAATTACACATTTATGACTGTTTCTTTACTTAATATTTCACCATCTTTTTATCCATAGGTCACCCTAACACAATAACTCATACTCATTAAACATTATAATCTTTATAGTGATTGCAAAGTCGATCGGAAACTTGTTCGATAACTGATTTTCGGGCAAAAGATTTCTAGGAATGAAGATGAAACAAATATGCAAATAAATTTTTGTTGACGTAGAGCAGAAGCTGTTATAAAACCTAGAAACTTTCATGGAGATTTTGTTTTCAGCGAGCTTCCTATTGCTAATCAGAATGTCATCGTTACAATTACCAGATCGAGCTCCCAAGACCTCAACCCATGCGACTTTTGGCTTTTGGGGAATGTGAAACATCTAGTCAGTCTTGATAAATCAAAAACTATACCAGATCTGAAAGACAGCATTTCACGACATGTTCTCAGCATTTTCCCGGACACACTGCTGTCAACTGTAGAACATGCTATCGTACGATTTCAAATGGTAGCTGAAAATGATGACCGTCATGTTGAACATGTCTTGTTGTAATGAATTTTTTAACTATAGTAAATGTTGCTATAGTAATAACTATACTAAATGTATAATTATTCAAAAAACACCATCTGGTGATGAAATTTTGAACTAATTTTTTTATTCGCTCAAACAAATTCCCATCCCATCAATATGTCCTCACAACATTTCATAACTTTCTGAACGATAGTTTCGACTGTAGACAACTTTAAAGTAGATAAGTTTAATTATGGACACCCTGTATATATATATATATATATATATATATATATATATATATATATATATATATATATATATATATATGAAACAAATTTCAAACCCTGACCTTCATTAAATTTTGTCCTACCGCAATAGAGCATTATCCCTCAATTTGACCTAAATACCAAATTAATCTATTAGTTTTCCCCTTAAGTAAGCCACGCGTCCAGAGGTTATATAAGAAGAGTGCAATAGAATATGACGTGATCCTCGTTCGATGTGTCGTGATTGTGGTTAGGTGTCACGTTTAAACCGATTGGAAGTTCAGCGTGCCTGTTCTCAAGGGCGTTAAACTAGGTTTCGCGCGTCTTCTGTCTCTGATCTCGGGTCTGAAAACATGTAGTTTTTGCGCTGGTTTTTTTTATCCATTATGTACAGCTCCAGCGGCTTCCGGAGTACTTGACTGTCAAAAATGTGATATATCCCTGCCTAAGTGTAAGGCACGACCAATGTTGTCAGCTGTGCAGTGAGTGATCCAAGAATAAAATAAGTTTAAGACGATGGAAGTACGTTTTTCATTCCGGACTCCCTGTCTGTGTGCCTTCCCCAGCAGCTCGCCACGACTACTACCCGTAAACTCCTCGAATACCCTGATACATCGCCGGCCTGTTAATTTCATCATTACTTCGTGAACATTCATTACATATATATATATATATATATATATATATATATATATATATATATATATATATACTCTGCTGGCCACTGTAAATGCAACACCCTGAAGGAAGCATGCAAATAACATGAAATTTACAACATGCATTAGCGGAGGTGAGATATGCAAATGATTAGAATTTTAGCGCAGACGCACATCACGCGCGCCTGTGGCGCCACTTCAAAGCGCTATTTAAGGCTTGGAGATTTCGACGATTTCAAGTTCGGCAATTGTGTTTTTCTTGTGGTTTTTTCAAAAAACGATCAATTATGCCTCGTCGAAAACAGCGATCATCTTTTGATCAAGTATCCGAGTTCGACAGAGGAAGGATAGTGGCCTACCGAGATTGTGGATTATCTTTCTGGGAAATCTGTAGTCTTGTTGGACGAAACCAAACAACTGTAATGCGGATATGTGATCATTGGATGCAGGAGGGTACGACGGACCGGCGTGTTCGATCGCATCCACCTCAGTGAACCACTTCACGTGATGACAGGCAAATTGTGCGCATGGCAGTGACGGATCGCTCAGTCACATCACGAACCATAGCACAACATATGCAGTCTGTAACGCATCATCCAGTGTCTGCGCCTACCATTCGACGCCGTTTACAGCAGAGTGGTCTGTCCGCAAGACGTCCATTGCTTTGTCTACCCTTGACGCAGAACCACAGACGTCTCCGCCGCCAATGATGCGATGACAGAAGGATGTGGACGGCAGAATGGAATGAAATTGTCTTTACTGACGAGTCACGCTACTGTCTGCAACACCACGATGGTCGCATTCGAGTCTGGAGACACCGTGAAGAGAGGATGCTGAACAGCTGCATTATGCACCGCCACACTGGTCCTGCACCGGGTATTATGGTATGGCGCGGTATTGAATATCACTCTCGCACACCTCTAGTACGCATTGCCGGTACTTTAATCAGCCAGCGCTACATCTCCGAGGTGTTGGAGCCAGTTGTCCTTCCTTACCTTCAGGGCTTGCCCACAGCCATATTTCAACAGGATAATGCGCGACCACACGTGGAACGCATTGTCCAACGGTTCTTCGTCAATCGCCAGATTGAATAGCTTCCCTGGCCGCCTCGCTCTCCGGATCTTTCGCCGATAGAAAACATGTGGTCCATGGTTGCTCTACGATTGACCCAGATTCCATCCCCAGCTGCCACAGCAGATCAACTTTGGCAGCGTGTGGAAGCTGCTTGGTCTGCTGTACCCCAAGAAGTCATCCAAAGTCTCTTTGAATCAATGCCGAGGCGTGTGGCAGCTGTGATCTCCAACAATGGCGGCTACTCTGGCTACTGATTTTGGCAGGAACCACACTTCACAGAAGTCTATAAATTTAATCATTTGATACTTGGTCAACATGTTATCTACAAAATAAACTTTGTTGTGATATCTCTTGTCTTTCTTGGTGTTGAAATTTGGGTGGCCAGCAGTGCATATATATATACATAACCCTTTCAAAATTATAAATTCCTTTTAAATTTCCTTGAGCGTGGACTAATTACGTTTTTCGTTTTCGTTTTAAGAACAAAGGAATTTATTTCAGCATATCCTATACGACCCCTGAAAATATTTAGTTAATCTCCTTAGTTATATAAGTGCTCAGACTCAGCAATCTGGGCTGACAGCGAATCGCTGCACGTTTGCACAGTCACATGACGAACGTCTATAAAGTTATATATAGGCATGTTGCCAAGTAAATGTGCGCTTTTTACCTTCTGTAATTGCCCCGTGAAGACGTTTTTTCTTCTTAATAAAATGTTTTGCCGTGATTAATTCCGTTGCCGTCTTTCCACCAGGCCATCGACTTTAATTACACTGTGACATGTCCGGTCATTAATTCGTCTTTCTTCTCGGGGTTAATCTGGCATGTTACAGAAAGCATTCAGCGAACTGTTTTTGGTGCGCGAGAAAATCCAACGGATTCGCCATTGTGAGAAGTTGACTGGGTGCTTCCGTCTTCTCTCCCAGCGCCGAGATAGGAGGAATGCTGACATAGTGTAAACGTTTTTCTTCTTTCTTCTTCCGGCATAACGCCATGAGGACTTTGCTCCACCACGGGACTTCCTTTCATATAAAGCTGCAATTATAGAATCTTAATGGAGGTGCATAGAGAGTAGGAGAATTCGCTCCATAACAGGGTTAACTTCGCTGTACAACCTACTAAGTACTGTAGTGAAATTAGGACTCTACCGAGTAGCATAAATGTCTTTCATCCGGCGAATGTAATGTGGTGTCTTCTGGAACTCTTCTGACTACAATCCGTCAGTATGCTAATGCAGTTTCATTGTGTGTCTTCTATGGGTATCGGCGAAAATTCTACCGTGTAATCAACAGTGGAACAGTGGTGTGTGTAATCTTTTTTTTCTTCGCCGGGATTCACTAATAAAAAATAAATAAATAAAAATTGCTCAAGGGAAAACCGCGTTCACAGGTTTGAGAGAATAATTGTGTCTTTAAAACTTCTGGAGTGTTTGTCGAGTGTCTAGTGATCCTCAGTGTAAAATTTTTGCTCGATATTGTGTTTAAAAAAAACATCAGGAAAGAAACATAAAAGTGTGCCAAGTAGTGGCAAAAGTGTTGTTTTCAGAGGTAGTGAAGAAAATTCGCCCTACAAAGTTATGATCTACAAATGAAGTTTTGTGATCTGGTTTCAAGTTGTTGCAAGTTCCTGTTGGTGATCCAAGTCAATCAGAGATTTGTATAAAAAATAAATCATAAAAAATAAATCATAAAATAATCATAAGTAATATGTTAGAAAAAATATATTTGTTAACATGCAATGAAGATTTAAAGGTAAGAGAAGTTCTGATTTAAAACTGAAATGAATATAGAGTTTTGAAATTATTATTCTTGATCTGTATTTTGATATTGCACTTTTTGTGTTTTTTAAGTGTTTATTTGTATTTCTCTCATGTTAATATCTTGTTAAATTTAAAAATGGAGAGCAATAGTGGAAAAATTGAGAAACAAAAAAATCAGTCATTTACTATTAGTGGGAGCACTGATGAGGAGGAAACTACACAAAAACTTGACCAGTCGTTTTCAGCTAGTGATGGTGAGGCAGAGTGTTCTGGTCAGGAGAATAAGAAGGAATCTCAGTTCAGTGATATTCTAGAGAGAGATTTAAGAGACTCATTCCTTTTGACCCTTAAGGGGGAATGAAACTAGAAAAATGGCTTCAGTATTTTGAACAGAAAATGAACAGAAATGTCCCAAGAAAACATGTCAGATGAATGGAAGATACATTGTGTGTCTAAACATTTGAATGGAGAGACACTCATTGCTTTTGTAAACTCATGTTTACATATTCAGGATTAGGCTGAGTTAAAGAGTACTTTACAGAAAATATTTTTTGAAGCTGACAGTGTAGATTTTTCAGAATATGCTAATTTAAAGCATAAGATGGGAGAAGATTTAAAAGCATATTTTCATAAAAAAATTAGGATTGTCTAAGAAAATAATAACAGAAGATTTATCAGAAGGGTTGAGTTCACAAATGAGATTGACAATAACTGCAAACCCTCCTCAGACAACAACAGAGTGGTTGGTGTTAGCCACTAAATTAATTAAGACAAATAATGTAGGAAATAAAACCAACCCTACTCCTCGAAATAACTTCTTCACTCCCAGGTTTGATAATAATCACCAATTTAGACAAAATTATTATCCCCAGTCTCAATTTAGGTCATATTATAATCAACAACCTCAGTTTAGACCCAATTATAATCAACAACACCAATTTAGACAATGGCAACCCAGACGGGACCAAAATTCGGGGAAAAGACCTTTTATGCATAGACCCAATAACCAGACCAGTCATCACCAACAATATTTAAACTTACCATCCAGACCTTGTCGAAAGTGCTCAAATTTTGGCATTACTAATGCATATCATTGGGAACAGACGTGTTTATTAGCAGAGAGGTTAGGTAGAATGCCAATGCCCGATCAGAATCCAACATCGAAAGATACTGAATTTGAGGAAGGTCGGTTGTCGCAATGACAATTAATCTCATTAAGAGGTTTAATAACTGTAAATACTCCAAGCTCTCAAAATACAAAATCTATTAACTTTCAGCATAACAGAAATTAAACACAAATTGTGTGGTGGACACTGCCTCAACTATTACTTTGATTTCAAAAATTGGTACTTGAAAAGGATTTGGAATGTTATACAGGTGCTCCAGTTAAGGTCAGGCAAGCTGAAGGAGAAATATTGATAACAAAGAAGTGCAACTTTAATTTGAGAATAGGAAATTTGAATAAAAATGTTTCTGTGTATGTCATTGAGAACAACTTGCCTTATCTTATTTTCGGTCTTCTAGAGTGTAAAAAATTTAAGTTAACAATTGATTGTTCAATACCATGCGTGTTCGAGGAAGGACTTTCTTTAGAGCTAATTAAAAATGTTGGTAAAAACAGAGTTTCATTACATATGCAAACTGATTATGTTGATAATAATGATGTTTTGAGTACGGATCATGATATATTTGATAATTGTGGCGGAGGTTCACATGGAAATAACATAGAAATTTTGCATAATTCTGATAATGTTAATCTTAAGGAAAAAATAGATAATTTAAATGTTGATAGGGAGTTAAAAGGACTTTTACAAAAAAATATTGGACCATTTTCAGTAAATAAATATGACATATGTAGAATAAGGATGGAACCAAAAAGAATAATTGTAAATTCTGATTTACCAGTTAGCCTAAGATCTTATAGAACTTCGCCAGTTGAAGAAAAAGAAATCAAAACTCAAATTAAGGCTTTTTATTAGAAGCAGGAATAATTAAAGAGTCACATAGCCCTTATTTGTCTCCTCTGACTTTAAACAAAAAAGCGTGATGAAGGGAAAACCAGACTTTGTATTGACTTTAGAAAATTAAATTTAATAACTATGACAGATGCAGAACCACTACCTAGAATTGATGATATTCTTGATAAGTTAAGTCAGGCAAAATTATTTTCTACTTTAGACCTTACATCTGGGTTTTGGCATGAACCCATCCATCCAAAAGATACTGAGAAAGTAGAATTTGACACCACTTTTGGCTTATTCGAGTGGTTAAGACTTCCGTTTGGGTTAAAAAATGCCCCTGCAATTTTCAACAGAACAATTCGAAGGATTCTAGATACATATAAAGTTAATTTTGCATGCCACTATTTTGACGACATCATAATTTTCTCAGATTCAAAAGAACAACATCTCGAACACTTAATTCAGTTATTTCACATTTTTAAAAAAGATAATATCAAGTTAAAATTAGCTAAATGTACTTTTCTGCAACGACAAATAAATTTTCTAGGTTATAATGTTAATGAAAAAAGAATTTCCCCACGATAATATCAATGTTGAAAAGGTTAAAAATTTAAAACCACCAGCTAAGAAAAGAAAAGAACAGTAAAAGAGCTCCAAAGATTCTTGGGCACAATAAATGTGTACAAATTTATTCAAAACTATGCAAGACATCCATTAAATACATTATTAAAGAAAGGGGCAAAATGGGATTGGTGAGAAAGGTGCCAAGAAGCTTTTGAGATTCTTAAAAACTTATTGATTTGGAAACCAATATTGCAGTTATATGATGTAAACAAGGTCTGTCATTTGTATGTGGATGCAAGTAAGCATCAAGTAGGATCAGTTTTGAAGCAAGTAGATGAAAATGGTGTGTTACATCCAACAGCTTATCATTCACACATTTTAAAATATTATGAAACACATTACTCAATCACAGAACTTGAATGCTTAGCCATAGTGGATAGATTAGAAAAATTTTATCATTATCTCCATGGAAAGAATTTCACAATTCACACTTACCATGCAGCCTTGGTTTGGCTAAAAAATGTAAAAAATCTCAGAGGAAGCTTTTTCGCTTGTCATTAAAGTTAAGTATGTTCGACTACGAGATTAAATATCAAAAAGGAACTGCAAATATTGAAGCTGATACGCTTTCCAGAAATCCTGTTTCAGAATCTGTCCAACATGTATCCCATCTACTCGAACTGCAAGAAATAATTGACTCTCAAAATAAGGACAATGTTCAGGGACCTCACTATAAAAAAATAAACAATGCAATAAACATGTCAGGAACAAGGGTTTTTTGAAAATTGTAGTACCATTCTCATTAAGATTAGAAATTTTAAGAAAAGCGCAAGAAGAATTCGGACACACTGGAGTAAATAAAACAGTACAATTAATTACACCTGAATACTATTGTCCAAAAATCACCGAAGATATAAATAACTATGTAAAACACTGCCATACTTGCCAAATAAATAAGAAAAAAGACAGAAAATGTTTGGATTGCTGCAAGAGCTTCCTCCGACAGACCAACATTTTGGGTTCTTAAGCTTGGACACAGTAGGCGGATTTAATTACTATCATTGAACAAAAAAACTATTTGCATTTGGTAATTGACCATGTAACGTGTTATATTTGGGCTTTTCCATCAAACAGAGTAACAACAGAAACCTATACTAATTCCTTAAAACAAATATTCCAAATTCAAACACCAAAAAAATTATTAACTCACAGTAATGCAGCTTTCACTTGTTCAAAATTTAGGAGGTTCTTAGAACAGAATAAGGCTAAGCAATTACTGATTACTTGTCATCACCCACAGCCTAACTGTAAGGTTGGGATAGGTAATCAGACGATAATCACTAGATTAAGGTGCGAAGTGAATAATTCATCAAGTAAAATTTCAAGTAGAATTCCTCCCTTAACAAGTAAAATACTTTGTTAAATGAAGTTATTAATGAATATAATCATACTCCTCATTTGGTTACCAAATTGACTTTTTGCTTTTTTTATTTGTATTGGTAAACCAATATATAATTTACAGTGTATATTTACAATTTGCATTTACTGTGCATATTTACAATGTGTATTTGCAGTGTATATTTACAGTATAAATTTAAAGTGTATTTTTCATTGAAATTTTTTACGTATCGTCATATGACCCCTGCAACTAAATTATCTTTTCAAATTTTTCCTTTTTCAACTTTCTTCAAAATTTGTTGTCTACGCCCATGTTCCTCTCGCTGCTGGGTGAGTCTGCCCCCCCTTCCCCCCCCCAATGCAGGCATTGGTGGTCAGCCTCTTCGCAGACTGGAGGATATTCTATATCATATAAAAAAAAACAAAACCCTTTCAAAATTCTAAATCCTTTTTTAAATTTCCTTGGGCGTGGACTAAATACGTTTCTCGTTTTCGTTTTCAGAACAAAGGAATTGATTTCGGCATATCCTATACGACCCCTGTAAATATTTAGATAATCCCCTTAGTTACATAAGTGCTCAGACCCAGCCATCCGGGCTGACAGCTAATCGCTGCACGTTTGCACAGTCACATGACGAACCGTCTATGAAGTTATATACTATAGGCATGCTGCCAAGTACGTGTGCACTTTCTACCTTCTGTAATTGCCCTGTGGAGACGTTTTGTCTTCTTAATAAAATGTTTTACCGTGAATAATTCCGTTGCCGTCTTTCCACCAGGCCATCGACTTTAATTACATTGTGATATGTCGGGTTATCAATTCGTCTTTCTTCTCGGGGTTGATCGGACATGTTACTTACACACACACACACACATATATATATTTATTTATTTCTAATGGAGAGACCTGTGGTTAAGGTCTTAAGGTTGACTGAAAAAAGGGGAAATACAAAACTGCATAGGAGAACAAAGTATCAATAAATACAAAACTTCTGTCAAGTTTATGCACAGCTTTAAAACTCTTAAAATAATCTTATTTGAAAAACTTTCGTGATAGAGTGTTAAAAACAAGAGCTTTCTCTGCTGTTCTATGTTACAAAACCGTACCACACTACTTCTTGAACTAAACCATGAGTAAAATTAGCAGTTTCTACTGTAGATGGCATATATTCGGGTTTATATAGAAAATATTAACTGCGTATCGTTATATGGGATAGAAGAATCCAAATAGTCAAAATGGAAATATAGAGAAAATAAAACTGAAGTTCGAGCTGCTGTGTAGTCATCTATGTGCCATGAAAATTGTGAATCAAATCCAAATTTTGCACTAGTCAAAATTAAAATTACAGAAGAGTTATCATGTTAGTGAGAAAATATATGTTATTTAAATTATAGCAATATTTTTACAAAAAGTAGAGATATTTATATTTTTTCGATTTGAAATACTCTCACAAATGAAGTTTTTATTTTATTTCATTTTGCTCACTTTTTTCTTCATTTTTTCCATCTTTTTTGCTTCTTTTTCCTTCTTTTTTTGACTATCAAGGAAGGATTTTCTGTTTTTGACATCCCAAGCAAGACTTGTTCATTACATCTGTACAACATCAAAACCATTTCATAGTTCGTTTGCACAATCTGATCGGACTTTATACCTCCTAAGTCTAATCTATTTCTCTGCTTTCTACATTTGCTCATGCTTGTTCCACAACTGTATTGAAAGCTCCAAGTGCGTTTACAGATTCTCCCACACAGAAACACTCATTCTGTTTTTTTTGTGTACTGTCAATATCATTTTCATTGTAGGGTAGAAACAAAACATTGGTTAGTACCCTTTCTATGGGTTTTTTGTGTAACATTAACAGCTACACCATATCTTGCTTATATCAAAGAGCAAAAATATTATTAACCTTATTTACATGACGTGTATGTTCCCCACGTATACCTCTTGATGTTACGTAAGGGTTCGAAAACCCTTAATTTCATTTATATATTTTTAACTCATTAACGCTAAGATGAAAAACCCCTTTCAAATTACTTACAAACATAGTTCTCTTTCTCGGGGAAAGACTTTTGAGTATTTAGGGTGTTCTAAAGTTTTATATATCTGTTCTCTGCATAAAGATCTAGAGAAATCCACGGAACGCGTTCTAGTTAAAATATTCTCTTAACCCTTTCAATCAGATATTCTTTTTGAAAAAATTGGTAATTTAAAAAAAAAAGATTACATGCACACACTCATAAAAGGAAACAGAAACAACAACAAAAACAGAAAAAATCAGAAACAACAACAAGAACAGAAAAATTCAGAAACAACAACAAAAACAGAAAAAAACAGAAACATCAACAGCAACAGCAAAATTGATGGGACTACGTGACTACACATTTCTACAAATCGGTCTGATTGTTGAAACGCATCAGATTCAATTTTTCCTCCATTTGAGGAATAAATGTTGTTTCAAAAATTCAAAAAACAACGGAGAGAAATGCTTTTTAATATTATATTAAAGAAAACTCTTTGGGAATGCTTTTCCCAAGTACAAGAGCTTCCATTTTGTTGCGAAACGCTGCTTGAATAAATTTGGGATTGGACATTTCTGCAGGTAACTCTTGCCCCATTGAATCCGTCTATGGGAGCTAATAGTTAAAGGTTGATCTCATGCGTATGTCAAAAAACTTTCAGACACAAGCATATAGCAAGTTTTATTAGACATAACTGCATGTAAATACAAAAAAGTACTTTTTATCTATTCGTTTTGTGTCACAATAAGCCTTACCTATCACTTATGCCAAGACAAAAAGAAACCCTATGAACAACTTTTCCTATTACTATACCCAAAGATTATTTTACATGCGTCCTATAAGACATTATAAAAAAGAAATAATCCTTTTTGTTATTTCTGTGACTTTTAAGAAAGGCAGTATAATATAACCACTGCTTTATGATCTGAAAAATCTGTCGAAAAATATCTTGCAGAAAAATACCAAATATGCCCATCAAATAATGCGCCCATGTAAAAGACACCGGTTATAAAATAAATACCTCTGGCCTATTCAAGAGACAGCAGTAAATTTTTCTTTTTAACTTTACCCGAAACGCTTCTAAGTGTCTACACAATAGTTCCTTTCCGAAGCATTTAGAAATACTAGGGCTTCAGAATCCCTTCGTGCGGCTTAAATTCCTTTGAAAACTCTAAATCTATCCAAAAGCAAAACCGCGAATGATTTAGTTGCTCGTCGTATTCGGTGCGATTTCTTAGACTGAGAAAGGAACAAATTTTAAGGAAATTGTTCGAATTCAAGCTTTTTATTGAAATTCGGTAAATTCCAGAGAACGATGGAAAAATACTGAAAATACCTTCCTTTGTCCGAAAATATTTTTTCTAGGACGTTAAGTACGTCTCTGCACACTGTTATTAAGATTTCTTCTCCTTGCTTTTTGATTCACGATCTAGGGGTATTCCATAATTAGCATACACATACACACATATCTACCCTATATTTATAAAATAATTAGCTCAAATTTATGAAGTCTTTATGTAATGTTTAATTTTCTCAGTAAAATTTCATTATTTATCTTGTATACACAGAAAATGAGAAGATTTAAAAGGGGAGTAATCAGCCAACGGAGGAGTTATCCCACCCTTACACTACATGCATATAGTAATTGATACCGTACTGGTAAATTAAAACATGTTTTCTATTTTAAATATCTAAAAACAACTTCTTAAAAATCTTAGTATTCTAATTCAGTGGCTTCTATGCATTAATCGTTGGTTTCAAATTGTCTGGAATCGAATTATACACTGTTGCATAAAGCAATTATAAAAACCGTAATACATTTTCTTAATGAATCATCTCGATTGTTTCCTGTCAGCCTGTTGAGTTTCATATTATTCTCAAAGAATATTCCAAAGTTACCTTTAAATATTTTCTCTTTTTCTGCTTCATCTCCGATGCATGAATAAATTCTATGAATTAGCTCGATAAGTTTGTAAGCATTCCGTCTCTCTTGTTTACTTTAGAGTCCTCTTCTCTGTTGCCACATGAATTTTTCATGTTTCTCGCAACCATTTCCGATAATTCCTTTCCTTTTTTCAGGTTTTTTACTTAATAAAGCAAGTTTTGAAAATGGATGGAAGATTGTTCAGGTTCTTAATTACTATCATCTGTTGTATTTGGGTGCATTGATCATATTCACTCATCAAATTGATCTTATAGAGATGATACAAAATGTAACTAATAAATATTTTTTATTTTAGGGATTATACTTATTTTACCAGTCTTCTATAGAGCTTTTAACCTATTTACAAATATAAAATATTTAGTCTATTTCTTCATCTATATTTGAGTCGTTTATTTTGAAAGCAGTGGAAGTTACGTTGTTTTTAAATCAAGATATTTAAGGGTTTGCTTTTTAACTTGTTTAAAAATATTTATACCAACTTTCGAGAAGCCTTACTTATATTTGTTATCTCGGATACTTATTTGTTCTCAGTGCAAATCATTTAGTATAGTCGTTGAAAATTACCAATTTTCATTAAGGTAAAGATACTTACGCCACTTTCAAAATAGTTTTGAAAAATGACTGACTTATATTAATTTGACCGATGTATTTTACTGAAGTGATGTTTGAAAGGACGGTGATTTAAGAAAATTGATGAATAAATTATATAACTCTGGTATATTAGGAAGTATATCCATCATGTAAAAATCGCATCTTCTAGATGTATTTTTTCTAGGTACCAATCTAGAAAAGTGGGAAAGGAAGGGCAAATTAAAGTCATTTTTGAAAATTTCCTCTATCCACTCTTTAGCATGTTGTTGTTTATCATTTTGACACTTTTCAAGATAGAGATTATACATTTTGCTAATGTTTTGATCTGGACTTACATATTTCCAATGGTGATAATAAGACGTAATGCAATGCTAGTATAAGTAGAGAAGCTTTGAATGTGCTCTTTGAAGACAGCAATTATGAGAGATTCATCCGTTTTTCTTTTTGAATTTTAAGATTTTCACGCAAAACTTCGAAAGGAACATCTAGTTTAAAAGCATGAGCCAGTCGTCCATCTGAGATGTTGAAAGTATACTGAAGAAGTTTTTAAAATACCAACACACTTGCATATTCATGTGTCAAATAATATTGAAATTGGCACTGTCTTGATTTTGATTCGTAATTCCTGGATCTTCTTTCTTTAGGCATTTCTCGTTTAACAGTAGTATTTAAAAGTAAATTTTGTTTACTAAAGTTTGCTAACTTCCAAAATTCATTGAGATAATTTCTCGTGTAAAAATCTTATTTTATCTCCACAATTTTTCAAACAACAAAACTTAACTACAATTTTTAGAGGAAAATAATTTCAAGTTTGCTGTTACATATTTTTCACCACTATTTCTTGTAGCTTTATTAAGGTTTTGAGTATAATTTTTTCGCTTCTACTTCCTCTTTTTCGTAAACGACGAGTTTCTGTTCCTTCCGTTACGCTGTTTTCTTTTTCTGATGACTCATGGAAGTTGCTTCTTCATCTGATGAAATCACTCTCATATCTCTTTCTCTGGGGTTAACGCTATTTCGCATTATAGGAAATATTTCTATAAAATAAAAATGTACAATAAAAGTCACCTTATTCCTTAACTAAATTAAGGATGTTTTACTTCACACACTGTCTGATAACATCATATAAAAATAATTCTAATAAAATAAGGGTAATTATGTGTATTATATTAGATATCACTGTAATATAATTTACGAAACTGCACTATTATTTACCATCTTATAAAAATATATATCCTAATCATAGTTTTTAAAATACTAAAAATAATTGAAAATAACACTTTACCTTATCTCACTTTTGATAAAATATTGATTCTATCACTTTTCCACTAAACCCCTCAATTAAATTTTTGTGTTCTGTTATTTATCATTCATAAGTACAACGACTTACACCATTTTCAAAATAAACATATTTGTTATACCGTTAATTAGAAAAACTTCACTAGAACAAAATAGCAGTGGCTTTCAATATATTGATTGCAATTTTTTTTTACTGAGGAGATTCCGTTAAATTGTAATTAATGTTATTATTAACTTGATTTTTTTTTAAATAGTGACTTATGCCACTTTCAAAATAAACGACTCAGTCTTTACTCTTTTGTGTAAAATAATAACAATAACTGCCCTCAAAGTGTTTATTTTAATTTATATACATTTTATCATAAGTTGAATTATACATATCAGTTGTTAAAGGCAGCACAAATAATATTTAACCTATATTAACCACGAAAATTCTAATAAACAGTTTAAATAACCAGATTATTGAAACTTTTTTGTTTTAACTTTAAATTAATTCACATATTTCTTACCTTCCTTTCATTGAGATACAAAATTAAACAAATAAATTCTTTATTTTCAATTATTTTAGATAATTTTACAGTTTTTAAATTTGCTCATAATGTGTATTAACGATTATGATGTTTCATCATGTGTAATCATGTAATACAAATTACTTAAATTTACTTTCTATGCACAAAATATTACCATTTTCATCTGTATTTGATCTGAAACCATTTTTATAATATAAGTTAGATTTCTACGTTTTATCCACGTATCTTATTAAAACTAACATATTCAAGAAAAATATCGTATTTTCAGAGTGTACATTCTATTAGCAGCCAATCTTTGTTTAAATCATTAAATGCGTTTTTCTGCATGATGGGTTTTTTCACCATTTATCGTCTTTAAATTGTTAATTCAAGAACTGTTAAAGATAAATGTTTCAAACTTGGAACATGTCTATTTAAATTATTTTACTTTAATTTTGACTCAGCAAATTTGAAAAAAATATTTACTTTCGAAAATATGATTCTTTAAAATTAAGTTACATGATTTTTTTACATTTTTACTTTAAAGGTTTTATTTTTTTTAAATTAATATTTTAGAAAATACTGAATTCAAACTTAATATATTTCTGTTTAATTAAAGGAAAAAAAATTGTAATTCGACAAAAATATTTCGAGTTATAATGATTTTAAATTACCCCACTTTTTTTTAAAAAATTTAAATAAAAAAATTTTTTTAACACTTTATGAGAAGTTTTATAATGTGATTTTGTTTACAAATTATATAATTAACCATCACAAAAATTTCAAAATTCTAACTCAATAAATAAAAAAAAATTTAAATGTGTCCCGGAACCCTTTAAACAAAACATATTTTTACTGGGTAATTCTAAATTGTTACCTCAAAAAATAAGTCTCAAACTTGCCGGTCAATACAATTATATATGATTTAAATGAAAAAGTGAACTCTAGCTGTAAATTATATTCGATACGTAAATAATATGAGAT
This sequence comes from Dolomedes plantarius, assembly GCA_907164885.2. NCBI lineage: Eukaryota > Metazoa > Arthropoda > Arachnida > Araneae > Dolomedidae > Dolomedes > Dolomedes plantarius. The sequence goes on from OU015494.1 coordinate 208,574,261, forward strand.
GCAATTATTTTCATTGAATCGAGAATGTAAATATCATCAATGAGGAAAAAAATTAAACTCGTTTGGTAGCAAGTATTTAAAAAAATTGTAATTTCATCTGTGAATGCAAGTACTTTGTCGTTATGCCATAACTTCCTCTTGTTGCTTATTCTATTTGCAATGGATTTAGGAATTGTAACAACGAAATGAATGAAAAGGAAATTTTTAACTTTGTATGGTTCTAATATTTTACTTTAAAGAAGTTTCATCAAAGGTTTTCTCTTTCTGTTTTATACGTATATGTTTCATGTATAAAAAGTAAAATGTTGATAAAAACTAGATAAAGTCGGGTCATATACGCAGAATAAATAAGAAACTCGAGCCATAGCACTTAGCAACTTCATAAACCAATAAGATAGGAGCCAATAGCCATTACTATAATTGCAAAAATACCTCAGACAGGATTAAATCTTCCTTTTTCACTGATCTGGAAAATTCTTGGAAAATGACGACAGTTTAGATAGGGATAATACTATTGAATGGTATTCGACAGCAGTGAATAAAACCCGCGTTTCTCAAGCTTCCATGTTAAAGCTAATTTAATGCAAACCAACCTTACTAGAATATAAGAAATATCTCGATTGCGAGTAGATTTAAAAAAAAGAATAAGTCTTTGCCTTAGTGCAGGAAAAGCAAAATAATACTTTTTTCTTGTTGGTAGCTGTTAAAAACAATTTTTTTTAATATAAATCACTCTGAGATTACTTTTCGGTAACAGAAGTTTGTTTAACTGTCAACAATAAACAAAGTCTAATGCTCACATTTCCACAAACCACTTCTTGAAGTCTTATCTGACTTTAATCACTCCAGTAAATTTGAAACAGAAAATTATAAAAGCAATATTTATTTATTTTTATTGATACCAAGAGATACTTCATGATTTGGAATTTAGGTCATTAAAACTAGCTTATACTGAAAAAATTATCCCTATTTGATCAGTTATTACTAACGAAAAAATAAAAGAACCTTTACATTTTTCAGATGTCCATAAATAATTATAAGATGACATTACTCATGAATTGATCATGAATTTTTATAAACTGCATTAAAGAATTTTCATTCTTATTTATGAAAAAATAATATTCACAAATGGGGACTAAATTAAATTAAACGTTGATAATAGGGAAAATTCATTTGTGTATTCAAGCATGACCTTTTTTATAATAACAGCTTTTATATAAATTACATTTTAATACACTGTAATATATTTATAATCATTTTATAATATATAAACAAAATCAATTGTATAATATTAACAAAAACAGAGGATGTCGGCTCTCCTATGAAAATCCTTTTTAACTTTTATGCCTGAAAAAACGCTTTTGAAATGTGTTTCACATATTAAATTTCACTTATGTGTATTATCCAAACATTTTGACACCACGAAATTAAATATTTTATCTAAAAGTGTAATGTAATTCTCATTGAATGAGTAAAAGTTGCATATTAATAATAATAGCAATTACTGCTAACGTTATATGATATATACATTAAGTGTGATATAATAAATTGAATGATGTTAAGCACGAGATAGAAGAGTTCTTACCCAATTAAAAACGGCTAGTTTCTAATATTTTATTGAGCTTGTTAGCCACTAACGTCGTCTCGCTATATTTATTGATGACCAGCTATGATATATTCTTAAAACTGATCACTCGAGCTTTTAATTTCCAGAAAAATAATTTATTCTCGGTGGCGCCGAAAACTTTTAATGCATCACTGCTCTGGAGATTCAGAGGCCGTCTGGGAAATCGATAAGAATGAAAGGGGGTGGGAGGAAGGGGGATAAGTGAGGTGCCTTTCTCACTTACTGACCCATTTGTCTTGTCACTGGCCAACGAAAGGCATCAGTCTGTCTGCGGTGTAAAACTGCCAGGTGTCATAAATGCTGAGTAAAACATTAGATAAAAACTTTTCTTCTTTAGCTAAGTTTAAAATGTTAGTTGAAGCTTCGTGTAGATCTATTTTGGGGTATTTTTTTTTTAATCCTCAATGGCAAAATTGTTTTCTCTTATTTCTACGGTTCATTTTCAGGACACAAGGAAAACTAACATTTTATGTTAGTTAATGGGGGAAATGTACAATGATGTGAATCTTCAGAAATACTTAACGAAACTATATTTAAAAAATGCTGCTTAATTGCACAACGTACTTTAAGGGGATGGGGGACCTTCAACCTCAAATTTTATTATTCTCAATTTTTAACTCTATATACAGAATGATAATAATTAACAATCTTTTTTTACTACATTGAACATCCTTAAAATTCAAAATAAGGCTTTTTTAGAAGAATAATGCCTCTTTTTCAAATTTTTTTTTCAAAATTCTAACATTATTCAAAATGCTCCATGTGCATTCTATATCATTTAAAAACCTTAATTTTTTAATATTAAGTTTACCATATGTTTATAAACATAATTGTGCATTGATTTTTCTTTTCTTGTAGGAATCTAAAGTCTTAAATAAATTTTTATTTTATTTGGCCTGTTATTTTTTATGTTTTTGCATGTCTTTACTTTATTTCCTGGTCTATAAATTTGAAAAGTATTTGAGGTTTCAAGGAACTATACACAGTTTTATAACAAACACTTCAATTTACAATCCTGAGATACTTGGAAGAAATCGGAAAAAAAATTACTACGCATGGAAAATTTTGAAAAATTCTAGCATTTTTTGAAGAATATTTTGAAAAATTAATCTTATTCTTCTACAAAATATTTATTTGCGAATTCTAATTGAATTCAATGCAGTAAAAATGAACATGAATTATACTCATGTTATAAATTGCGTAGAATATTGAAAATTTAAAAAACAAGGTTGAAAGTCCCTTGTCCCCTTAAAACTTTATTAATAACTAAATATTGGAAATTTATTATTAGGAATCATGAAAAGGAATTTAATTTTTTATTTTACGGTCATGATATAACACTAGATTTTTTAAAGAAAGTAACACAGGGTTTTATCAGACATAAATTTTCAAATTTTAATCTTAAGCTTTCGAAAAGTTAATGAGGCCAGTTTTAGAAAGACGTGAGAGGATACAGATTATAGAACAACCTGACGGTGTTATGGAACAGCACACCTGTCTACATAACATAATAGGAGGCTTTAAAAGAGATCTAAAAGGATGTTTTAGGAGATCGAAAGCTCAAAAATATCATAAATGTTAATTTTTTAAAATGTGGTGAGAAAGTGTAGCAGATTGTACATTGCAATGCTGACATCTTATGAATCCAAAAGGAATCCGACTACGGATACAGGGATCTCCTCAAAAACTTCAGAGACACTAAAATAGTATTCTTCCTCACTTTCCTTTAACGTCTTCTACTCTTGTAAAATTATGCAAATATTTCAAACTCTTACCGCAGTCACTAATAAAAGCACCTGAGTGAAATACTTACCAAGTATTCCACATGGGCTGAAGTATGCAAGGAGGAAAGGACTTACTGAAGCCTATGCTTTGATATTCTCGAGTAAATATTATTACCTGTAGAAAAATCTTTTGATAGTGACTTTGTTATATAATTCAAATGCATATTGGAAGTAGTCAACAAGAGGTTCAGTGGTTAAAAGTTTCTAAATCAAACGACAAAAGACACGAAAGTCAACAGAATTAATAGAATAACATTTATTGAAAATAGAATGTGCTCTTAGTAAGAAGCACCCTTTCGAAGTGACAAAAATTTACTTAACGCGGGAATCGAAATGTTGAAAATCAATGCGCATGCGCGCTATACAGGAAGTGATCTATTTATAGAAATCTTGCGCTACAATTCACTACAGCAGCTGTTAGTAGAATTACATTGGGAACAGTTTATGATTAAAAATAAAAAAGAGTTAATATAATCGAAGAAGGAAAAGTCCGGAGATGATCAGACTGGAACACATAGCATTATTTTTCAGACACTTAATGAAGATTGTCAGTACAGTATTGTAATTACAATTAATTATTTTATTCCGCAACTCGAAGATTAGTTTATAAATCCCGTTTCTTATGTTTCTTATGTTTTATTCTACATGTTACAAAGAAATCAATTAAATAGGGGAGCTTATACGAGTTAAATTTTGTTGAAATAATGTCATAATACATAAATAATTTAAAAGATACATTTCCAAGTATATGCGGTTAAAGACTTTTCTTCTCTGAAATTCAACTTTTATGAACTAATTTAGCAAAAACTATTATTGTTATTTTTAATTTTAACATAACACCATTGTTGCGTTTTCACCATTCCTACAGTAAATTCAGATATGCAACTGAATTTACAATGAAATCAAAAATTAAATGTATTTATTTTACAAAACACCTATTCAGACAAAACTCTTTATTAAAGTTCTTAATGAGATTAAAAAAAATTAAGTGTTTTTCCGTGATAAATTTTTTTTATTCACTTTTGTTTTCCAGTTTTCTAGATCTTTTGTTTTAATTAGATCACAACAGTTAAGAGGCTCGTCCATTTATCGCACATAAACATTCATTTTTAATGATAATTAAACAAACAAAACAATGAAGAAAATTCTTGTTTGGGCATTCTTTAAACTCTCCAAATGAACTTAAACTTAAAAAAAAATAAAAAATCAGGCCTGCGATTGTCTTTTTATCTCATCGAAGACTTTCTCGCGTAAACACACTGACTAGTAATTAACTTCTGAAGTTAATCAATAGTTATTCCATAGTTGAATTCATTTCTGAGTAGAATTAACAAACTAATTATAAAACACAAGAATGCATTATTATTTGAAAAGATAACAAAACAGATATCACAAGAAAAATTGCAATGCCTGTAAGTATATTTGACAAATTAATTTATTAATATACTTGTTTTTTCTTTCATGATCACTATTTACATGAAATTTTCTGTTTTGTCCTTTTTCCCTGAAGAAAATCACACGTTCAGAAATATTTTTATACATCTGGGAGATGCTTGATGGGTAGGTATAGATATAGACATTTGCATTAAAGATAAATACAAGGTGATTTGTTTATATTTTCTGTTAATAACAGGTAGGGAGTATTTCCACACAGAAAGAATTTACTTTAACAAAAATTACTATAAATGGGATTGTAAAATAAATTGAAAAAAATCAGTCTTTTCATAACTGCTGTCTCCATGTAATTGCGGTATAATTAGCCCTCGTGCAGGAAAAAATTGACCATAGTTCTCAACCAACCAGCCATGTAGTTATTAATTTAATCAGACACTTACTGAAACGTCACGAACAAAAGTGTTAAACATCAAAGAAACACTGTATAATTTATATATACATTAGTTATCAAAAATTAAGGAAAAATCACAAAAAGAGGGATAGCACGTCAAAACTAGGCCAATATGTTTAAAATTTGAATATGTTGTTAAGTAAAAGGTGCTGAAAAATACTACATTATGCAAAATAGTGGCGCTGCAGTCGGAATACGTCATTTGCGAGGAGCATAAAAGTGCATGTTTCAGAGCAAGGCGGCAATTGTCGCTGCGAGGCTGAGATTAGACATCTGGCATAGCCAAATTGTAACAATGGCCTCCAGGCATCATTTGACCAAAGAACTGCGATGGCGAGCTATTGGGAGACTAGAGGCAGGGCAAAGTCAGACAGAAGTGGCCAGATGGCTAAATGTGAGTCCGTCTGTGGTTCATAGACTTTGGCAACAATTTTTAACCACAGATTCGGCATCTAAGAGGTTCAGCCAAGGACGGCCATACGCTACGACAAGTGCCGATGACTGATATTTGTCATTATGTGCACGAATGTATAGAACCGCAACTCCGTCTGAACTCAGTCCTCCCTCGCTGCAAGCTCCGGAAGTTTGGTATCAACGTCAACCATGCTTAGAAGGCTTCACGAAGGTGGTTTTCTTGCGAGGCGACCAGCCATTTGCGTCCCGTTCACGTCCCGCCATAGGCAGGAACGTTTGCAGTGGGCAGTCAACATGTCCATTGGACGCGTGATCAATGGAGGGCTGTTCTCTTTACGGATAAGTCCAGGTTTAGCCACCAAAGTGATAGTAGGCGTATTTTGATTTGGAGAGAACCTGGAACTCCTTTTCATCCATCACACATCGTTGAAAGAGATTCATACGGATGAGGCAGTGTCTGAGTTAGGGGTGGTATCTCTTTGGGTGGACGCACAGACCTCCATATCTTTCCCCGTGGAAATGTGAATGCTCACACCAATAGAGATGGCATCCTTGATGCTTATGTGCACCCTTATGCAGCGGCAATAGGTGATGCTTTCGTGCAACAGGAAGATAACGCGGGACCGCACAGGGCTCGCATCGTGGATGCTTATCTTGAGCAAGAAACAATTCAGCGCATGGAGGGGCCAGATCGATCACTAGACCTGAATCCTATCGTGCATGTTTGGGACGCTTTAAGACGACGTATAGCTGCTCTCAATCCACCTCCTAGGACACTTCCCCCGCTTTCAACTGCTTTTCAAGAGCAATGGCTCTTACTTCCTATCGAACTCATAGACCGCATAATTGACAGCATCTCACATCACTATTTGTGCTGTATTGCTTCTCTAGGGATCCTACGCCATATTAAAGGTACTTTTCCTATACCAAACTGACTCATCCGATTTGTTCATTGTATACATATTCTAGTTTCTATAACACCACAATTGTCTGCAGATTTCTTTTTATGCTATTTGATACCTACCTATGTGTTGTATAATGTGTATAAGTTTCCTTAAATTCTACGCGTAACTTTTTGAGTAATCCTTATTTTTGTGACTTTTCCTAAATTTATGAAAACCAGTCAGTGTGTGTATATATATATATATATATATATATATATATATATATATATATATATATATATATAATACAATTAATCTTCAATCCCTTAAATTCCCATGTAAAAAATTTTAAAAATAAATTACCCAATTTTACACAAAGCTAAGTACTTCAAAACTTTGCTACGATGGTCACACTGAAATTTTTGAGATACAGCTGAATTTCATAAGTTAAACTTACCAACACTTAGAAGTGTTCAGAGTAGTTCTCTTCAAGTTCAATGCACTTCTGTAGGTAAATTTTCCAAAGATTAAATGCCTCAAGCCCTCCATTTCTTGGAAAAGATGAAAAATATGCTTTAATAACCTGATCAATCTCATATTCGGAATGAAAATGACTCCCACGTAAATTTCTTTTTAGATTAAAATATAACTAAAAGTCACACATGGCAAGATCGGGAGAATAGAGGGGATGATTTATCACTTTGATGGGTTTTTTTTGTTCAAGAAATTCGTCTGTAATCCTCACTGTATGAGAAGATGCATTGTCATGGTGAATCATGTGTCTCCTACCATTCACCCCTTGAAAAATTTCTGGAAGACACTGAGTGGTGTACCAGTTAGCTGTAACTGTCTTCTGGCCCTTTAGCTTTATAGCTTTGACCAGAACTATTCTTCTGAAGAACATGACCTACATTACTTTTTTCATTGATTGTTGTCTTTTCACCATTGTTGGTTTGGGGTCATCTTCAAAGACCCATAATGTACTTTCTTGACGTACTGAAATGTCAAAAAAAGGTATGTACGTCTCATCACCAGCTAGGCTTTTACAAAATAAGGCGGTGTTCACCATCATTAAGAGTATTTTAGAGTCAAATTTTAGAGTATCTAACTGATTCTGACACGGTTTCGCTTTTTGGTGTTCTATTTAATCATGGGAGACCCAACGGACTAACTAACATTTTCATACTTAGTTCTTCATAAATAATTTTATGTATATCTGAGGATCCAATGTTGAGTTATTTCTGCATTATTTGGTGTCTACAGCGATTATTATTGATTAACATTTTTTCGTGCGGTCGACACATTTTCTGGAACTACAGCTGACAAAGATCTTCCTGTATCTTATTCATCTAGGAAAGAATTTCGACCTCTTCTAAATTCTGTAAACCATCTGAATACAGTGTTACGAGACCCAGACTTTACTTTCATTTCCATATGCTAATTGTTGACGTTGAAGACATTCTGCTTGATTTCGCTCCACTTTCAAATCATAGAAAATCATAGACGATAATGGTCTCGAGTCAACTCCACATTCTCTTCTTTCAAAATTTATTCTACGATAGCAAAATTGCAACTTTTGCCACAATTATCATCTGCAGACATAAGAGTTCAAATTTAAATATACGACCAATAATTTTTTATGGTGCATTTCGTCTGCCCGTGTCTCAAAAATTTCAGTGTTACCCTTATATAAATTTTTCCTTACGTCAACTCCTATTCTTTAAAGTCAAATTTCTTTCGCTAAATTTGTGTCATGTTTTGATCATCAGTACAAAATTAACTAATTTAGACATCTCTTCCATGTCATTTAGCAATGCTAGAGGAAATTCAGTATAAATTATTGATTCTACAGAAGTTTCAATGTATTAGTGGAATCAAATTATAAACAATTCCCCAAGATTATATGAACTGAATAGTTGATCTATACTATAAGAGGGATTTATTTTAATGTATTGAAGTTCTGTGGAAAGTAATTTATCTCCTCCCAATTTAATGCCTTCATTTGCATAGCAAAATAATTGTATTACTTATCGGAAAATTCCATATAATAGTATTACAATAGCAATAATTCGCAAAAAGTAAATTTTTAAGTTATCGAATGAGTTTCTCTCTCTCTTGTGTGTTGCAAGTAAAGTAAAATATACCTTAAGAAACAGATAAATGTTTCCAGATTTACTTGTAGTCTTTTTTTGGACGAATTGAGTGAGAAAAAATGTCCTCAATAAAGAAAAATTTAGTTATTTGTAGAAATAAACCAAATAGCTTTTGAGAAGTAGATTAGAACGTTGCTTATTAATAGTTAAATCATTTGAAAAAGTACAACGTTAAATATATTTTTTGATGATATGAGAAAGTATCTGTCTGTATATTCCAATCATAGAAAGTTTTAATGCTATACAAGTAGAGTGTATTCCTAGATAATATTGCATTCGCAACTCACTTCATTTTAATGGGTCAGAATGTCGTAATCACAAAAATTGTAATTCCATTTATTGAATCCTATTTTATGTTCAGTGCTGTTGTAAAATGCAATTTATTTGTCACTAATAGACTCAATAATGATGACCAGTTTGAAAAAAATCAACTCCAAAAATCTTAATAGAAGTCTCGGTTTGACCGCAGTTGTACGGGTTTCAAGGTACGTTACAAAATCCCCGCCGGTTTTCCTTCTTGGCGATCCGTGCTAAATGAGGCAATAACGTTAAAAAGTGATGATGCATTCGGAAAGTGTTACAAACGTAGATGAAGTGAGAACTGTTTACGAGATCTAGTCCATGTGAAATACAAAAAATCTTGAAAAGGGAAGGGGAAGAAAAACTGCTCTTCAAGAAATGGACCCTTTAAGCAATTTAAAGGATCTTTCAATTTTGATTCCAAAGGAATCTAAGCAGAGTGATAGAAAATATTTCTGTTAGCAGGAATTTCTGCTCCTGTGACTAACGTGTTTTTTCGTCCATGAACAATGAATGTTTGGTCTAGAGCAGTGGTTCCTATGTCAGTGATACTCAAGGGGGGGGCGAGGATGGTTAGAAAAATGTGTGTACAATATATTTTACCAGCATTACTTATTTTTTAGGCCTAGGGGAGGTGTTGACATAAAAAGGTTGAGAATCACTGGTCTAGAAGAAAGGAGTATAATTGCTAAATCAGGATCTGATAGTGTTAATGTTCTCTAAAATGACCACATCTAAAATTTTCCGATTTTTTTATAATTCCAATGAATAAAAAGTATATTCAAAAAGCTATTTTTTACCGATTGGAAAGAAAATGTGATAGGGCTAGGCGTTACAGACAATTTTACAAATATCGAGAGAATAATGTATTAGAGTATATGGAAGTTGATGACAGAAACTCTTCATTTCAAAAATATTGAAGCTGAATATAGCTCCTATTACTGGTTAAAGTAACTGTAGGATCATAAGAGGGGGTGAGTGTCTAAGGCCCATGATAATAATAGAGAAATTTCAGGATTGCCATTTAGCTCTTCATTGCTTAAGACTGTATTATTAACAAAACTGCTGTGAAACAAGAGGAATTAGTTTAGTTACAGGGATAAGTCCTTGCTTATGTAGGCATATTTTTTGTCGTTTACTTTGATCCAATGCTATAAACACTTTAGCCGACAAGTTTTATTGATAGTTCGGTAAACATTTTGGGTGAGCATGTTAATTAAACTTATATATTCTCCATAAATAAGCACAGATAACAAATTGTGCTGTCAACTGTTTACTTTGACTTTTTTTGTTAGGCATCATAGGAACACTATTGATGTTATGGAAGGAAGATATAAATATGAGAATTACCTCCATTAAAAGTTTCTTTCTTCTCATTATTTTTATTAAATATTAAAATAAAGAATTAACAAACAAAAAAATCAGAAAGAAATGCTAGGATTATTACTTAGAACGAGGAAAATTCTTTGCTATAATTATTTCCTCCAATAACTAGAACTTAATTTCTCCTACAATAGGTTAATATGTAGTTGTGGTACCATGCGTTTCTCTCGCAAGTTAAAAGATTATTTACAAACAAAAAAAGTACGCTAATTCTTTACCCTAATGCATTAAAGTCACACAATGGTTTTAATATATTCAATGAATTTTGAGAAATGGCTGATTTGAATTATTTAAAGTTTTTAATAAAATGCAGTCTCATGAGTATATATATATATATATATATATATATATATATATATATATATATAATATATATATATATATATATTATATATATATATATATGTTAAGGATTTAATTAGAGAGAGAAATTACAGGGGAGCATCAGGGTAGTTAAAATTCGTGGCATAAACGCCACTATTTTAATATTCGCATGGAGCGAGCAAGCGCCGATTCTCAATCCTAAGGAGGGGAAGTTTGAAGAAACAAAGGGAGGGATAATCTATTACTATTAGTATCAAATTTTGCCCCGCCCCATTAGTCTCAACAATGTCCCAGCCTCAGCTTCGGGGCAACGTCATGAATGCGTCGCGGATTGTTGAGCGTAGTTTGAAACAAAGGTTTTTTTTTAAATAGAGAGGTATTAGCTTGTTCGTTGCTGGTCTCTCGTCGCGGGGTGTGAGGTGGTGAACTTGGCATGGATTGAATTGAAGAAGTTTAATATTAGGAATAAAACTCTTGGATGTAATTTAATTGTAGTTCTTTGCCACAGGCCTTTATTCACTGACTGCTATATCATAATTATATTAGGGAAAAGTTAGAGGGATTAATGTGTATAAGAAGCACGTCATATATATATATATATATATATATATACACTTACATACACGAACATCTCCAACAATAAGAGTGTAATATCTGCCAACAATATAAACTCTTCCCATATCATCTTTTAAACTTACCTAAATACCGCAGATAAATTTTATAAATTACAATCGATTGTTCTCATATTTTAGATACAAGCTAGCAAAAGTATTTTACAGTCTAAAAAGTTTTAATCTATTCTCATTCTCAACAAAGGAATATCTTAAATACTACTATTAAATATTGATGAAAGCTTAGACAAAAACAAATAAAACTCCATTGACTCTTCTAAACTAAGGAAAATCCGTTATTGTTTAGTAGGAAGCATAGTTCAAGGAATTTCTCTTAATTAAATTCTGAAATTTAATCTTTTATCATATAATTCAGTGTAGATTGGTGTAGAAATAAACGCTGTATATTTCCCATCGCTCTTTGTTTGCATTCTTTTAATTAATAAAGTGGAGAAGTAATTTTGCATAGTTATTTAAACAGAATGCAGGTAAAATATCGTACGTTTCTGCGATATTGATAATTAAATAAACAACTAACATCTAATTATTTCCTTTTGTATAGTAGAATGGCATAAAAAGAAAAACAAATAGAGGTAAACTGCATCAAAACCTTTATTAAATATAAATCTTAATAAAGCATTTTTTTGCTTATATTAGAAATATTGAGGTGTTTTAAGCAATACTGTAATATATAAGTGGTAAAGGGAACAAAGGAATCCAAATATGGTAACTCAGTGATATGACATATCCTTTCTTCGATAGAAATGTTGTTGCTAAGCCCGCTGGACTAGAAAATGTTAACCAGGTCCATGAGGCTATGACGGTGAGCAAAAGGAAGGCTGCAGTATCCTGATCTTTCTCAAGCATGCTAACGAGGATTCTTAAACAGTCCACAATGTGGGAAGGATTGTAGGAGCGGCAGAACAGGAAAAAAGGAGGAAGACCTTCGAAGGGAAAAATTTGGCGCTTCAAATTCCCCGAGGAACCTGAGAACAGGGAAAAGACTGACCTCGAATTGCCATTTTTCCAAGCTAAATACTATACTGATAGTATTTAGCTTGGAAAAATGGAATTGCCTTCACACCTAGGTGACCCTAGCACGAGAAAATCTCCCAACGTACCTCGCCCAATCCTCCCAGTCACACCCCCTTGCCACGACGAGGCAACTAAAATGTTAGTTGGTGAATATTAGTTTGATAGTTGGCTCAACGCTACGGTCATCTTTTGCTATACCAGGGCTAATTGGACCATCTGAACAAGGAAAAAAGGTCTTTTGAGAGATCTTTTGAACAAAACAGATCATATTTAGAAATTAGAAAAATATTAAATATCACATGAATATTCATCAAATTTCATTGATGAATATTCATGTGATATGAATATTCATCACAAAAACTTTCAACTAATTTAATATCAATTTTACTCTAATATAATTCAATATTATATTGTCTATTCTTTTTTCAGTTCATTGGTGAAAGAAAGGACACGGTGGTAGCTACTGATTATCATTTGACTTTGTTTCACAAAATTGGAATTCTAAGCTAAAGGTACTAAGCTTTTAAAGAAATCTAAACTAAAGGTTCAGTAAAGGAACTTCATTCTCTGAGTAGTTTAAAACAATGGCATTCGTAGATAACTATTCGCAAATTTTCAAAATTCAAAAATCCAATTTTTTCAGTAATATAATAGGAGATTATATCATATTTAATTTTGGTTTGTTTTCTTAATTTGGGTATTATTTGAGTATTTTTTTCTTTACACATTAGTCTTTAAACTTCACCTATATATGTTTTTTTACAATACTTTCCGCATCATTTTCAGAGCGATATTTCAACTTTTTGGGGGTCTTTCGGTTTATTTCAACTTATTTACTTGAGTTCGATTCTTATTTCAGAACATTTCAATTCACTTTAAGATTAGTTATTTTTTTCGACGATTTTTTATAAAATGAAGGTTAATTACCTAGTTATTCCTTCCTCTAATGATCTTATTTCTATACATTAGTTTTTCTCAATTTTTCCAAGATACCACTCCTTTAACCAATCTAATGCATAGTGATTAGCGTTACCAAATAAAGAATTACAGATCGAGATTGAAACTATAGAAAAGAATGTAGCTTAGTGTCTCGTGGGAGCATAATCTGGTTCTGCCGGAACCAGAATGAGCCGGAAAGTTCATGGCGTAATTTAATGTATCATACCATTCTGTTAATCGAATATTTGAAGCGGAAGACCCCGACGGAAAGAACTGAGAAACATGGAAAAGGAGCCTCAATTGATAGAAGACATTTTTCGCCTAGAACATTTTTAAGAGTTAGAAATTTTAATAACCTCCAATCATTTTGAATAAGATAACACATTTTATCACTTTTAGCTGCCTTCCAACACATATTTTATTACACAATGTGAGTGTATTGGCAGATATGATTAAAATATTATTTACGATAAACATTAAAAGTTTGAATTTTTAAATTTATCTACATATATGTGGAATAAAAAAGCTAAAGGAGTTCAGTTGAAAACGTAACAAAAATAATTGAAACAATGATCATAAACAAAACAAAAATTATAATAAACATTCCGTTGTCTTTCACTACACACTAAATTGCATAATTTTTTTAAAAATTGAAATAATTTTGAAACAGGGAAATTACATCATAATGCAGTCATATTCATCAGTATTTTAATATGTGCTATTGCACCAAATTTCCACCTATTTCAGAACTCAAATTTTGGAGCAAACTTGTTTCTATATGGATAAAAGCAAATAAAGAATTGAACTTCCTCTACTATAAAATGGATAAACATTTTTTGCTAGTTTCGAAATAAATTACAGAAATGCGCAGTTATCGCTGAAATTCCTTTACAACTCTCCATCCTACTTCTATATCAATATAACTCACGTGTTCTCTTGCTTACATTTTAGCATTTTATCTTTCCAAGTGTCGAGGTCTAAGAGCTGAGATCCTAAATTTATGTTGCGCGCAATAAATTTTGTATACTTTACAGCGCTTAGCAAGTAGAAAAAATGTCATTTGGGACAATTATATGAAGTCGAAAGATTTTCTAAAGTTTTTAAGTCCTTCTGCTTTAATATTTAGTCACTATATTTCATAGGATGTCAAAAATTTGCTTTAAAGGGCTCTTTAATTTCCTTGCATGCATACGTGAAAATAACCCTCAAGAATATGGCTAATTTAATGTTAAAAAATCTCATTTTTCTTAGATATTATAATCTAGATACAAAATCTATGAGTGTAGCATCATGTGTTAAGTAATCTTAGATCCCTATATGTAAATTCCTCACCATTTTATGAACTTGAAAATTTTAACTATCTATAAGTAGTTTTATTTTTCTCCTAAAAACTCCAAACACAGTTTAGGTTGAGTTGCAAGTGTTTGTGTAGATCTACCAATCAATTCCTTAAACGTCAGAAATTACCATTTTGAATGCATATTCGTATAATCAGTGTTATAACGAAATAAAAGAAATATTTTCGTGTATTTCACCAATATTTTCATTTTATATATAGTCTCAACAAACAGTCTAAGTTAGCAGCTTGCAGCATGAATTTCCCAATGAGGTTTTATACAATTTTTTCAATGTAAAATATTTTGAAATACGTATACCACCAACACATGTATGACAGTTCTATAATAAAAAGGACTTTATTATAAATCAATGTACCTTCATTAAAGCCGTATAATTAATTTGTAGAAACCAAACATTTCACTAGCATATTAAATGTCAATCTCTATTAGGTTTGTGTAATATGATATGAATAGAAAATTTTCCAGAAAACCCAGATATATTTGTGAGTGTAATTCCGCTACCTTTCGCAACAAAAATCTGTACAATTTAACTTACAATGCATTTCTCTTTTAATATGAGTATTTATACCGTAGTATATGTCAAAGTGTCAAATTTGCGATATAAAAATAACTTCATTTACGGTAAAGAAAATCTTTTCTAAGTAGAACATTTTTTTCACTTTTTTACCCGAAATGCTATATTATATTTGTCTCCGGAAATGATTTATGTATGGATATATTCGTATAGTCACCACAAAGTATGGAGCAATGCAACTTTATCTTTATATAAATTTTACTATTTCTTTGGAGTTTGTTGTATACACCTTAGTGTTGCCCACTTAGTGATACTCTTTGCTAACTTTACTTGAAGTTTAAAGGGAAATAAAAGTTTTAGTATTTTTTCTATCCCGAAATTTTTTCAGAGTGGCAATATGCAAACTTTTTTTATTGTAAGATTCTAAAACCAGTTAGGCTTTGTTGTAATCCTTATAGTGAAAACATAATTTCACCCCCATGAATATAATCGATAAAGGAATATCAAAGAAACTTTCATATAAATACAGGGTGCCCGAGAATTGTTGGACACTTCATATAATTAAATTTAAAAATTCTAAACACAGTAGCATTAAAATATAATTGCTAACTAATTGCATACATAACAAAATTAATAGATTTCAACATGAGATCCTTTGGTGGCTCGTACAACATCTAAACGATATTCGATTTCATTCCAAGTATTTGAAAGCATCTGAGGGGTTATGGAATGAATAGCAGCTGTGATTCGCTGCTTGAGTTCCTCTACATTAGGACACGTTGTCCTGTAAACAATATCTTTGACGTAACCCCACATAAAAAAATCCTAGGCGGTTAAATCTGGCGATCGAGGAGGCCGCTGATTTGGACCACCGCGATCAATCCATCTATTTGGGAAATGTTGATTGAGGCAAAGTCCGTGACACCTAGCGCCAACTATCATATTTTTTGGTATAAAATTATAGGAAACGAAAATCTAGCACTTTTGTAAGTCGGACATCATTCAAATACCCGGTTCTTACTTAAAGTTTTTTTTAAAATTTAATTTTGTAAAGTGTCCAAAAATTATCGTGCACCCTATATAGCTTTTGCAATAGATCCTAAATAACTGAAAATATCAATGATGTGATTTATATTAAATTCTCACCACCACCCCCGACCATTTGATGATATCTTCCAGTTAACGCCTTCCGTTTCAACGTTTTATGTTTACAACAGTCCACACTAAACTTTGTATATAAACTTTTAACATGTGTTAATCTAATAAATTCTCAACCCACATCACTGAATTATTCGACATATGGATTTCATTCTAGTAGAATTTTTTTACTCTACCCAGAATTTGAATTTTACTCAAAATTTCAGTTCTGAATTAATCAATAAGTAATTCATTTTTTATCTGCATTTGACGCGCTATATTCGCGAAGACTAGGGGAGCAGGACTGTCGCTAACGAAGAATATCATAATTATTGACTGACTCCCCAAACACATAACCCAATTTTAACTTTCAGTAAATAGTGACCATATTCTAACTATATTACGAAAGCAAGGGCCACAGGTAGCCTATCGGTAGCGCGTCGACTTTCTGCATTGATGGTGCTCGGTTCGAATCCTGACATAGACGTTTCATACCTTCGTGTCTAGGCTATATGATGACGTTAAATTCGTAGACCGGAAAATCCTTCTTTGAGGTCAGTAGTTGGGGAAGGTACGATCCCCCCCCCCCACAGATGTCGGCCCCTGGGGGTGATCAGTCAAAATGGAGGTGGCACCTAGCCAAGACAGACTCCGACCCTTGTGGTGCTATTATAAACCAGAACCGCACTACTCTGCCCGAAACCTACATAGAACTTCCGGCCAGAGGACATTAAAAAACAACTACACGAAAACAAAAAAATACATTGTACTTTTTCAGGTCTTATAAATTTAAAATTTCTCGGTAAAAAATGACTTACGCAGGCAAAGATAATTAGGCAATAAATCAGGACTTGATGCAATACATGTTTACCATTTAGATCGCAGTAAAACTATAAAAAGCTAAGAAAAATCGGTTTAAAATAATACATTATAGCGTTTTATAAACATAAACAATTTTTGAGTACTGAGTTTTCCACTAATTAAGAAAATTAAACGATCTAATGACAAAACATTTCTTGTCTCATCATTGATTAGAAACTCGAGAAACATGATTAAAGACTTAGTAAAACATAAAAAGAAACTGTAAATTTTAGATACTTTAAAAATTCGGAATAATTGTTGTACAATTGGGATAAATCTGTGGCATTCTGGCAGATGTTGATATGCCATTTTTAAAAGTTTTCGGCAAATTAAAAAACGCAACTCTTGCTGTAAAATATAAAATCGCTCAATTAAGTTTTTCAATCCAAAAATTCTTTAGTTACTACTCATATTCAACCTCAAGCATATGACTGGTCTTCAATGAAAATTTTCAATTACGGACTAAAATATTCAATTAGGGACAAAGTATTACCTCTTTTATACATAATAGAATTTGCCGATATAAATAACTTAGTATTATTTCACAATTCCACTATCGGCTTTTGCCATATTTAAGAACCAATTTTAAGTGTGATATATCAGCTTAAAACATAAAATTGAATTTTTCAGACATTACAATTCACATCAACATCTGCCATAACGCCACAAAAATAGTTGCCCCATTTAAATTTTTTTTATTTACGTGGCCTTAATACATGAGAAAAATATAGTTTGAAATTTAAAACAATATTATGCAGATTCTTAACCTTAAAACTTTAATTAATACACTTTTCTAAAAGAAACTACTGAAATTATAGTATTAAAGAAATTCTATATACTGATTTCCCACAAAACGCAAGAAACCTTCAAGAAATTTGGAGCCCAAGTTGCTGTAATTTGCGGTTTCCCAGTTTTTAATAAATTGTAATGATATATTAATAAATATTAAGCACTGTATAATTATTTATGTCATTAAATGGGAAACACTGAACTTGAGATTCCTCTAAAATATTAGGAGTGCCTTCAGCACCAATTCCCTCTTATTATGTGTATTAATACTCGTAAGACATACGTAAATGCGTAAATACATGTAAATTTTTCTTACTCTATAGCGCCTAATATTTGTTAATCTATGATATGTATTATGTTCAAAAATTGTATTAATACACTTTTTTCAACTTGATACTTGTGATCCATTTTAACCTTTATAGCCATAAGAATATTTAAACTTATTGCAGAAAAATAAATGACTTTCGAATTCATCTCCAATGAGTATAAACATTCTTTTATTCATTTTAGCAGCTGTTACTTTATGTGTTTTTATGCTTATTATTTTATTAGTTAGTACAAACCTTGCGTTGAATAAAAATAATTCAACATAATTCTTCGAGTCAGTACAAAATGTTTATCTTCTTTGTAAAATATACTTCCAGATATCCTATATCTGTTACCTTAATTAAATTTCTTTATATATTAAAATGTAAATATGAATAATTCAGACAGTATTGTGGTTCTCATACGATAAATCCATCCAATAAGACAATACCTGATGCAGGATAAATTGTATAATGTTGTAAATATATCACTGACACAATCACTCAAATTCCTGCCTAAGATCTCCTTGAAAAACTTTCTATCTATAACTTTTTAGTCTCTAGAAGTAAACGTTTTGGGCATGTCATATTTTTTATACAAATTTCCAAAATATAAATTTAATAAGTATATAATATAAAGGTATTTCAACTATAACTAAAATATACGAATTGCTGATTTTTCTTGTACGCATAAACTCTTCTTTCACTTGGCGTTATTTCTTGAAATTCATTAAAAAATAATTTATTTCGTACACTCAAACTGAAAGTAGAAATTGTTCATAATGCTTTCTACATCAAAAGTAGGTTAAAACTTGTACCCATAATCCACAGCATTAACTTCTAATTCTTGAACGTTTTTGTTGAAATATTTAATATTTTTAAGATATATATTTAATTTATTTTGCAACTATGAGTACAGATTCACATCAAGTGCCTGTTGTTTACCGTAAAGACAGTTATTGATCATCAAATGATTCCTTAGTGTTGTGATGTGAATCTTTATAGCAACAATTATTTCCTTTTTTAAGATGGACGTCCACTGACTTGATTTTAATATGAATACGTAACTCATTTTACACAAATTTTACGCATGATTATATTACTGAGGGATAAAGATGTTTAAAAACTTCACACTAAACTGGGGCAAATTTTACAAATAACACGAATAAAACTGGCAATGAAAACTTTTTTAGTACACATGCTTTCACAATCAATTCATGTCAGGAAAAGTACTCCAATCTCAATTTACGAGATATTCTTTCATCTTTTATTGTTACGTTGCGAGATATTGTACTTGGAAGAGATCAGAAAATGACTTATGCATCGCCACTGTATTTATATCCTTCTTTTGCAATACTTAAATACAAATTTGTTTCGATCTTTCCTTATGTTCCAAATACTTTCTTCACATGTTGATAAAACGCTTGGCATGCAGAGAAAGTCATGGGAAAACTGAAACTCTCAAAAAATAAACAGCTCGATGCTTCGAAACTTTCGTGAAAGTTTGTTTCTGAAAAGACACCGAATTTTATTTTCAATGGAAGATTTACTACAGATTCTGACATTTATTACATTTCAGAAAATTGGAAATAAGAGATTCTTTCTTTTTTATCATCAAAAATGAAATATAGAACAGCATTTTCCCCTAAAGCTTGAGATAAACTTTTTTTTCAAAATTATATTTGTTATTCTAATACAAAGTTATGAAGGGTTTTTCAATTAAATTAACTGGGATTTATTAACATCTGAACAGATATAATTTTAGTATTGTATATCATACTAGCTGAAAACCAGCGCTTTGCTACGGAGTACATTCAAATTAAATACAACGGTCAATGTATGCAATTAATGCCAAAAAAAAAAATATATATATATATATATATATATTTATAATAAATGCGATGATCAATGTATACAATTGATATATATATATATATATATATATATATATATATATATATATATATATTTATAAAAAAATCGTAAGGGATATTTATTTTTTTTTTTTGATAATATCCAATCGTCTGCTGCATTAGAAAGAAAAAGAATATTTCTTTTGTCTATTTAGTTGTTATGCACGTGACGATAAATTTATTGAAAGTACCAGAAAAAGAAATCACGTGATCGGCATTTAATAAATTAAATTCTAAAAATGAATCTTTAAAAATTCCCCAAAAATCAGAAAATCGATGCAAAGGTTCGAAAAAGATTTCATTTTAAATGAATTTTTATGATCTTTCTCGTGATATGTTTTATAACCCTCAAATTATTATTTTAAATGAAAACTTTAAAAAGTTACAAAAACAGCTTAAAAATTTAATTTAAAAAAATCTAAGAAGAATTTTTCAAAAATCTCTCTTAGTGCACCCCTACACCATAAGAAGAATCGCCATGCAAAATTTCAGCCCTCTAGGTCCAGCGGTTTGGTTTGTGCGCTGTATGTCAGTGAGTCAGTGAGTCAGTCAGTTACGAAACTGTTTTATATATATAGATTACAAATACCCAGTCTTGATTTAAAAGATGGTGCCCACGAAAACTCTCTATTCACATAAGGACAATTAAATAAACAGCAAGTCGTGTTTTTAGAGCATCGCAAGAAAACTCTTAAGAGTGGAAATTTTCCCCCTATTTTCAAACGTCCTCAACTCGCTTTAATAGGAAAAATGGATCAGAAAATTTGAAATAAATAAACTCGGAGAAGACTAAACTGTATTATTTTAAGGTTACGAACACAGAAAGTTTCAGTCAAATGTTGGCCATGCCAGATTAAGCCCCGCAGCTCCAACATGCATACTCTTTTTCTCTGGAGTCTACCTATAATAAACAGTAAATATTGCGTTTAATAATAAAATAAAAGTTTATTATTAAAGATTAAGAAAACTAGTACTTTGCATAAATATCCATATGGTGAGTAATTAAATCCCTGCTCTCCGGGATGTCACTCGGTTTTCATAAAATCATTACATATACTGTTGCAAATTGAAATTATACAGTACATTGTATTTGTTTTTGGCGTACTGGTAGCGCCACCTGGTTGCTTCGCGGTTCGCGCGAAGTGTGTGTATAGTTAGTTGGTGTTGTACTCTTGAACGTGAATAAAGCCTGACACTTGAAATCTTGGTGATTAATATTTCATGAATCTTGGATTATATTTCTTCATGGTGATTTTCTTCATAAACCAGAGGTGGGGAACGCGCGGCCTTCAAATTATTTTAGGAATTGTTGCTATATCGGTTATTTATAATTTATTACTATTATTTTTCTATTGTACTTCTTTACATTGTTAAAATTATTTAAAAATACTTCTACTTTATTATTTTCATTTGAAGTGGTATTTAAATATGTAGTTGTTTATTAAAATTTAAAAATGTGGATATATATATATATATATATATATATATATGTGCTTACATAAATAAAAATAACAACAGTGAAATATAAAAAATTACAGTGGTATCTATGAATTTTATAATTTTATAAAAATAATTAATAATTAATGATTAATGTTATAACAAGTTTCTACCCTTATGTGAATACAAAAATATTTTATAATGTAACTTTTTAAGTCAAATAGTAAATAAGTAAGGACTTAATTTTTTGTTGTTATTTTTCTATATAATGCCCCAAATTGTTAAAATATACCTAAGTATGACAATTTCATAAAAGTCGCATTTATAGGTACATCAACTTATGCGGCCTCCTTTATTTCTATCTAATTTACATGTGGCCTCTAATGGTAAAAAGGATCCCCACCTCTGGCATATACTATGCCCATGAAATCTTAAATATTGAATGATTGGGAGCACACTAAAACACGGTATGTAGTTCCTAATCATACCAACGGAATTCATGTCATGAAAGAAATATTGTTGTCCGGAAAATTTTGATGAATATATTGAGATATGAAGTGTGTATTTTGTATTTTCAAATTCTTCAGATTTCCCTTTTCACGTACCCATTCAGAAATTTCTGTTTCAAGATTTTCCCAAGCTGTGAAAATCCTTATTGTATATAACAATCCGTAAATGTTTCCAACCCAAGTGACAAGAATGAGAGTTAAAATTAAGTAGAAAATTCAAGGAAGAAATATGACTCTCTAAAAATACATGTTATATTTTAAAATTTGATATTTATTCAATACAGTTTTATTTCAAAATTTCTTTCTATCAAAAGTGAACTCTTAAAATAGATTAAACATCTTTATTCTTATTATTTTACTCAAGGATTCAAATAAATATATAGTGAGAAACCTGCCAGAAATATGACCATGGAAATATTTACGGTAATGTCGATGGAAATGGCATATCAACTAGTAAACGCAGGAAGAAAAAAATATGCAGTAGCTTGAAATTCACCTTAGATCTGCGGATCAACAATGATGGCTCTTAAAACAGCGTCAAACTGGCAGCTTACCCCGGAAATAATCTAAATAAATACGCCCTCCAGCGAAATTCACTGTTTATTTACTCGTGGTATCAACAGCTAAATCCACTGCAATTTCTAAATTAAAGTTCAGAACTCAAACTGAATGATTGCTTATTGCATATTAAAAAATTTTGTTTATGAAAATTAATAATGTTTTTCCATTTTCTTTTTCAATTTAAAGATTCTCAACATAAAATACTTCATTTGGTCCTTTTGGCATGAATGGGTTAATATATAAATGTAGGAAAAGGAAAGAATGTTTTGCTTATTATATAAGATATCACTTCAGTGTACTGGAGTATATTAAGAAAGTGACAACTAAATTTACAGTTACACTTAGCGTGAACACATAATTTATTTTCTAAAAGTTACAATTCATAAGGAATTATAAATTTCTAATAAGTTTTCCATTTAAAGACTTTTAAACTACGGTCTGTTTTTTTTTTCCTTTTCAATGAAAAATAATAACCTTATAAGGATTTTTCAAAATATATAAATAATAAATCCTCATAAAATATTATTAATTTTAACATAGTTAATTAGATAAAATAAATAATAAATTTTTATTTCTTCAGACACGGATTATATAAAGATAACCATTTAGGGGAAAAAAACCGAATATAACTTTCAGCAAATGATAAGGTCAGTCAAGTAAATAAGGTCAGTCAGTTCTTGAAAGAAACATGAACAACATTTCTATCATGGTGATTCCTTAGCATTTGATCACTTTATAAAATGTTTATTTCATTAATCATTAGTCATGTATACTTGAGCAATATAATATTAAAATATATTAATTCAGTGGTAATGAACACGTTTCTTTCATAAACCTCTTATAAAGACTCTTCAATGAAAATTCTATATATAGTTACACAACAGGAAAACAAAAATCTTCGAATAGTTCAGTTTATGCAATATACTACATCTCGAAATAGTATAAATTAATGTAATATTTTACACTATTTCTTCTATTACATCCTCATTTCATCAGTATTAAAAAGGTTTATAGAGAGAATAGAATATTTTTTAAAGATTGCATTTATAAGAAGCGTGCAGCTCAAATTTTCTCAAATTGTAGGTACAAATTAAAATTTACTTCCACAGTAAATTTTAAAATGTTTATACTTTGTATGTTCTTCATAATTTAGGAGACATTCTTTAGCTTTAATGGCCCTTTTATTATATGCTAAGGAACTCAATTAATGTTTTACTTATCCCCATACATTAAAATTTTATCTCTATGTATAAAAATCATGATAATTTCTCCTATGTGATCGAAGGAGGAATTATGCTTGGAAGAAATTTTTAAAAAATTAACTGAAAACAAATAAAATTTTCTACATCAATATGTTATGCTATTATATTGTTATGTAACCGTGATATAAAAGGAGATCTGGAGGTAATATTTAATGAATATATTTCTGAAGGTAATAGTTACCATATTCAGTTCCATAGAATTTAAGAAATCCATGTTATCAAAATTGCTGTAATAAATAGCTAAATTAACAATGTACGGATATTTTCATTAGTTGCAAAAGTCAAATGCTTAAATGAATTGAAGCTAATAATTTTTAAGCGTTAATTACAACCAATATTATGTAAATGGATATTCATACAGAATGATTATCATTTTTTTTCCTGTTATGTATGTATTTTGGAAGTCCTTTACGCGAATTATCATGGCCTAATCACTTAAATATAACATCACTCATGTTTAACAACTGTTCATAAAATGCAACAGTCACTATCCTAATCAACGTTTCAATAATGCACAAATATCACCTGCTCTAGAGGAATTAAAATCAATAGCTGAGAAAATGAAATTTTTCATTATCAAACTTTAACTCCCATTTTTAGGAAAACAACCTTGACATGTCTAATTCTACTCACAAACCGAACAGTTTAATCAGATTTCCACCGTTTTCTTTGTGCTATGAACATCTGCTCATTACGAACGCATTTGAATATTTACTCTTATTGCAAATATTGGAGCTACTTCGGCCTTGCTTGAAGCAATTTAAATAAATATTTCAAGTAAATGTTGATGTTTATTTGTCTATGGAATCCTATTGGAGCTTTTGTAAACACATGGCGATTAAATTGTTTAAACTAAAATTGATTGGTCTGGACAGTTTAAAAATAGGCTTTGTTTAGGGAAAGTCATTGTTGCTTAATTTATTCTATAATATCGTTCATTTAACAAAGAATAAATATTATTCTTTAAGGGATACTCGATCATGAACATAAGGAATACTTTATCATACCAAAAATTATAAAGTTGTATTTAATTTCAATCATATATTGGGAAATCAAAACAAATGTTCAAAAATTATCTAATATATGTTTAACAATGAACTATTACTTAGCTTCCATTGTTTCTATTCCATTTTTATAATGTAAATTTGAATTTGGATCTGTTTTCTTTATAAAATTACCTGTTTTTCTATAATTGAAAGGCCCTAATGAACACCTCAAAAATATTTTGTTCATAAGAAAGCGAAATTATACCAGTCACCATCTGTGTTGAATACTTTTAAAAATAGTTGTAATGGCAGAGTGTCAAGATCGTGAGCCGAACCCCTTACACGGATAGTTTGAAGTAAATTTATATCATATTGAATTATTTAATTAAAAATTTGCTTTAATATGCTAATAATTTTGAAATAATGCTCTTTTTTAATTTTTAATTTTGTTCATTTTTACGCAAATGAAATACAAATACATATTAATATTTAAATACGAAGTTTTAGTGATATCAGATTTCCCTAGAATTGAAGGTACACGAAACTTTTTTATTCTTATTATGCAAAGTAAATATATAACCAAAATCTACAGTCCATTGATTTTGCAAATAGTTTGTCAAAATTTCTTATTTCTTTTTTCTATATTTGGTAATATTTTCCTAATTTTTAATAAAAAATTTCCTGCTACCAAAAAATATTCATAAGGGTCGTGGATCTTTTTACCTAAAGAAAGCGGCTAACTTTCGAAAAAAGTTTGCTCACCACTGTACTAAACTTTCGCTGCTGTGGATGAAAATTGCATCGTGAATACCATTACACATTCTCCCTGATGTTCTTTGACAGCCACTGTGTTAGACGTTCGCTTTGAACTCCAATGACTCAGAATATTGATCATATGTGTTTATTTTCCTTTATTTATTTCTGGGCAATGCGGTTCTATATTCCCTCATGATTATTTATTTAATGCATCTTGACGTTTAACTATAATTTTTTCGGAGGGGGGGGGGGGATCATATTTCCTAAATATTGTTCTTTACGAACTTATGGTCAACAAGTTGCATATATATCTTGAACATAACATAATTTTTGTGTGTATGGGAAGTGTATAATAATAATGATTTTAATTACCTTTCTTATTATTTTAAACAAGGTCCCAGTTCAAAAAGTGTCTGACCTTAGACTACTGAAAACAAAGTGACAAAATATAAAGAAAGAACATTAACCTTCTGAAACTAATCTCCTTTTGGCTTGAAACAATATCTGCCTTTTTTCTCTGCCATCTGAAACATATTTTTAACGATAGGGCTCAATATAATATCTTTTTAGATGAACTTCTATACCGTTAAACCGCATTTTTAGCATGGTAATAACCAGGTGTCACTTGGAATAAGAGACATGATGTAGATACGAATTAATGCATTTGGGCAATGCTTCCCGCATCAGCTGAGTAAAATGCTTTTAACACTTGCCATGATGCAGTCGTTCACACTGAAATGCTTCTCAAATGAAAGAGAAACCCCCAGGTACTAACGTGTTTGACCTCCTGGTGCTTATTATATGTGATCCATAAATCTCATTCCCAACTCAAACTGTAAGCATGCATTTTAACTAACAATGGACCCCGGATGCTTCCACTGATCTGGCTGTAATTTGACTTTTGCGTTTTCACTTGTCTGCCAAAATTTCGGCGCTAGGTGAAACACCCTTCGAACTGTCTAGAATATGATGGCACCTCTGCATTCTCCAAGCTACACACCTATCTAGAAATTAGGGATATTTTGAAGTTATACAATACGTATTCCCCACATCTCACCAGGCTAGCGGACTTAATCGAGTTACACTAAACAATAATATATGAGTTAATGTGGGAAAAAAATATGTTTGTTAAACAAATAATATGTTAACATACATATTATTTGTTTATTCAAATATCAAAAGCCTTTTCCAACAGCGATCCAAATGCAAATTATGTGCACGGCAAAGAGTTAAAACATGGCATGAAAGGCTTTGCTATATGCTCGGTTTGTTCAATAAATGTTCTCTATAACCGACCGGAAACATATGGACGATGTATCAGTTGGACGGCTTGAAACAGACCAGAGTCAGACGCAAGGGACAGATGTCAACATATTCTCTATTAAGTTGCTTTTAATAGAGATAAAATATGTTTTCTCAATAACTAATATCAACAATGCATTCACTTAAGCTCTATTTTCATTTTTATACTTCCCAGTAGCACCAACAAGTATGTGAGTGTTCTTATTTTATTCCACATAGCTTGTGAAATATTCTTTTGTCATTTTTAGTACATTCACCTCAGATTACATTATGCTTAATTTTTGGACATGTGTATACCCTGGGCAATGCTCATCTTCAAATACTGTAGTTCTTGTAAAAAGAGCTACTCTTCTCTCTACCATGGTAACTCGTAATTCATAAGCCATTTTCTGTTATCAAATAGCATAGTTTTCTTTTAATTCTCAACCTCTTCTCAGAGACAACGTCCTCGTGGGAGGGGCTTCTAAGTTGTGGCTTTCACAGTTTCCGTAATCCGTCATCCTCGTGACCTCTGAACACATGAGTAGCAGTGCTATTGTAGCTCAGCTATCATAGAAAAGATTGCACCATTCCATCCATACGTCAACCTTGTGATATCATATCCAAATTATTGCTAGAACTTAACAATAGTTTCGTCTCTTTATCAAGTTGATTTGGTCAAAGTTTGATGCTTGTATCACTTCCTTACATTTTTGGTCATCACGATGAAAGCAGGAATATAACGACCATGAGGCCCATACAATAACTCATACTGATGAGAGTTCCACATTTTCCCATGGGTACAAATGTATTGGGACTGTTGCTCCCATTTTACAATAGCATTAAAATAATTAGGAATCATGTATGCAAACGAGACATCACTGCGCTACAAAATCATCACCATTTCTCCTTAATATGGCTGCATAAAGGAAAAACATTACTTAGAATACTTTTAAACAGATATCATAAAATTTTAAATTTATGACTTTGATAAATCTGGAATTAAAGAGTATGTCTATCGTGTAGTATTACACTTGATAAACTATCAATCATCCTTCAATAAGAAAGAAGAACAGAAATGACTAAAATTATTGGACATTTCTTTGAAGTTTCATATTACATATAAAAATGCACACTGCTAATCAGTTCAGCACTCTTTTTAAAAAAAATTATACTGAAGTTGAATTGGTCAGATCCTACTCTAAAGTACACACATATACGCGTTATTAGTCATGTTTGTAACTATAGAAGGTTATTATAATCCAGTCGTCAAGAAAAACTCATTTACTAAAAAAAATTACCACTTCATATATTAGCTTCTATCTATTCTTGAATATTTTTATAAAATTATCAATTTCCACAATGTACATTATTAATTTCCTTGAATAACAATATAAATACAGTAGTTCAACAAATAAACAGTAGTTTTAAACGACAGATGTAGACTCTAAAGTTGAAACTTTCTTCGTTTAAAAAAAAACATTGAAATTTGATAAAGACGCGAGAAATAATCAGAATGGGGAAATTGCTTTTCCCTTTTTGACAACATTATTAAGCCATGGCTTAGTGAGAAAGTGCTCTAATTTATGAAATGACATGTGAGCAACCTTTTCAACATGGACGGAAATATCTCAATAAATTTTCGAGTTTTCGAAATTTGAATTCCATTCCTAAATATAAGTAATTGAAGTGCTTCGGAAAATACCTTAGTGATTTGATGCTGAAGACTGATTGAGGAAAATTAGAATATTGTTCTTAAGATTCCAATGTTAAACAATGAAATAATCAATTTTGTGTATTACATTCGGAGTAAAATAAAGGCTTTTTGAATAATTTAGGGATTGTTCTCCTTTGAAAATATTTTGTAACATTTCATAAAGCGCATTTTAAAATAATCTGTTTTAATCTTGTTTAAAATCTTAAGGGGACATTTTTATTCGCAATGAATTGAAATAAATATTCATTCCAATTGAAAATAAAATGTCATTTGATATTGGAAAATAAAAAATGATGCCGATTCTTGCGAGCCATTGAAATTTTTATTGTTACTTTAAAATCGCTTTACGGAGAAATAATTTACTTTGCATAAATTACAAAAATATTATCAAAATGGGAAGTCATTAAACTCTGAAAATTCTATTAAATAACATATTTGTTAACTTTCTCTGAACGCTCCTTACAAGCATGATGGGTAATCAGTAAAAAATAAAAACAGTTTTTCATAAAACACCCATGTTAATACATAAATTTATGTCAAATATATGATTTCTATTCATAAATTTTATGCTTTCATTCAAGAAAATTTTCGATGATAGTAGTAGATATAAGGTGGTGGTTTTTGTAACCGAATCAACTGTACAAACAAGTAAGGAGATAGATTAAATTCAGTTCATTAATCCTGGGTATCTCACAATTAAATTATTCAAATTTGTCATTGCTATTAAATCATTAAACTATGTTATTGCCATCTACATACTTCTCGAAATGATTCATTACAAATATATAATATAAGGTTTCTCTGATGAATTTCCTTTAGTAAGATAATTACAGTAGTTATTTTGTTAAAAATTCTCTGAAAGTGATATTCTTGAACAAGAGACACGAAATAAACGATTTTATGATCTACCTTCTTTTTCCTAATGAAAATGATCCTCGTGTATTCACAATAGACTTTTATCAGTTCATTTTGATCAGTTTCATATATCACTCTAGGTTCAGTTTTCCATCAGAGCCCATCATGTACGAAAACTCATTTTTTATCCTTTAATTCTTTTTATTTATTAAGCAGTTACTTGAATTACAATTTATATGTTCTAAGTTTTTTTTCTAATAATTATTTCCGCGTAGTTACTTCATTCGGTTTTATCAAAATGTCCGAGAATACGATGTAAATTAGGAA
The DNA here is from genome assembly GCA_907164885.2 of Dolomedes plantarius. Lineage (NCBI taxonomy): Eukaryota > Metazoa > Arthropoda > Arachnida > Araneae > Dolomedidae > Dolomedes > Dolomedes plantarius. The sequence goes on from OU015494.1 coordinate 208,604,129, forward strand.
CATACAGATTTAGATCATATAAGGTTTCCCTGATTGTATTGCCTACTGATGCTGTTTAATAAATGTCCAAAGTTTGACACGTAATATATTTTTTACATCAAATTATTTAACGAAAAGCAAACCATAAAATTCATTAACACGGGAAGGAACAATAAAGCATTTGTCCAGTGATAAATTTGTTTCCTAACATGCAGTGCAACAAAAGGATAAATTATTATTATTATTAATATTTAAGCATTTAAGTACTGATTTAACTGTGAAATCATATTTAATTTAAATTTAATAATCTTCATTAAGTAAAAATAAATTTAAAAAATTAAGTTCATCATTATTTAATTTTATATTGAGTTAAAACAATTTACACTGGACATTTAGTCATTTAAAGTGTTTATTAAAAATTTAGCAACTATTTTCCAGTATCTAGTGGCAAAATAGATAAATGCACCCTATAAATTCGTGAAAGAAGAAATACAGAATAAATGCAAAATTACATAAATTACAAAATGTACACTTTAATGAATTAAAATTTTAAAGTTCAAAGAGGGAGTTCAGCTATGTCAGTATCAAGATAATTTCCCTTGAGCGCTGTCTTGAAATTAAAGCATTTGTCCAGTGTTCAATGAAATTGAATACTGGTCTTTGTTTTACTAAAACAATGTGTTCTGTGTCATACAAGCAAAATCCATAGGTTTTGATACTAACTCAATTGTTTTAATTTTCAGCTTTGTAAAATTCACTTATAAATATGTTAAAAGGGTCAGATGCAATGTACAAACTTTTATAAACAAAGTGAATGCCGCAAAAATCTATTAAGAGAAAAAAAATCTTGAAACATATGATGGAACGTTCAAAATAAAACTACACATGCAAGTTTTTACAATTGATTTCAGTGCCAGATGCATTTTTTTTACACAGTACTGTCCATGCATATACTGCTGTACTTCCGTACTTTCTCTTTATTTTCCTTGGAATAATTTTTTTTCTGATTTACCATATCTAAAATTCCCCGCAAAGTATCTCAATGAAGTTTTCAACCACGTTCTTTCGTACCTTTTTTCATTAAACTGTCTTGAAAAGTTTTAAGAAAAATTTGAAGTGTCAAAGTTACTGGGGAAAAAATTGAAATTTCTGCCCTGTAAAGGGTTTTAAAAATTCAAAATGCTTTTTTTTTATCTCGAAAGCAAATTATTTTTAAAAATATTTCTGTGAATGAAACTGAAAATATTATACAAATAGACCCCATTGGTTCGTCAGTTATGTTAAAAAAAACCAAAAAATCTCGAATTTTCTTAAAACAATATTCCTGATTATTCAAGCTTTAAAAGTGTATAATGATTTTATGTCAAACATATTTAGCGAAAATATTCTCAACAGAATGTGCTGAGAAAAAATTTTCAAAAAAATTAAAAATGCTTAAAGTACATAAAATGTACAGTTTTTAATTTACTTCTCATGGAAAATAATTTAAGTCAGCTATGAATAAAATAATGATATCACTTCAGAGAAACTGTAACTATACTAAGAATTCTATTTCTTTCAATATATATATATATATATATATATATATATATATATATATATATATATATATATACAGTGATTTCCGCTTATAAGAATCACGTGTGTTATTACTGTTTTTGATTCTTATAGCCGAAATTTAGGTTTTTGGACAAGTACACACATAACTATATAGGCATATATTAGATAATTTACCATAAAATACTCTTTAATTTACGTTAATTATCTTTTATTAAAATTTTAAAAATACAACTTAATTTCTAGGCCCAAATGTAGATACAAATGATTATAGTAAGAGAAGAAAAAAATCCAATTTTTGTTACAACATAACGGCTTAACAGTTTTAACATTGCAACTACAGGAAGGGAGCAAGAAAAAGTTTTCTATGGTAGTTTGACGTAATGGAGTTTTCAGGAGGCTGTTTATACCTCTTTCAATACAAATAGCCTCAGACGAAGATTCACCTTCTAGCTTACGTGTCACGGTTTGATAACGTGCTGAATCTACTAATGTCACGTTTGCTTAAGTGATAGTGGACACTTCGCCGAATATTTATGCATTCCAGGGTCCAGGAATCCGCAACCAGGATGTGGGAGTTGGGAAAAAAGAGTCCCTGTCTGTGTTTGTCACTGGAGAAAAGTGAAATCGGACCAGGACGGGTAGGATGCCCCCGGATCAAGCTAATAGGACAGGGTTGTACTAAAGCGTTTAAGGGGAAACTATTATATTACGTCTAACAAAGAAAGAGATGCATTTTACGAATCTATTCCATCCCATCTTATCACTCTTTCTTTAATAAAAAATAAAGAAAGAACTTCGTGCCTTTTAAGGGTTTAAGTGACTTTTTTAGAAAAATAAAAGGAAAGCGAAGAGTGCAAGCTGATTCTTAAAACCGGTGGATTGATTCTTTAAAGCGAAAATTTTAACATTTAAATAATACATTTGTTTTTGTTTTTCCGATATTCATTCTTATAAGCTGTTGATTCTTATAACCACTGATCACTATAAGCGGTGGTTACTGTATATATATATATATATATATATAAAGGGCGGCGTACTCAATTGCGAACGCAGGCACTCTTATGCTCAGAATAAATCAGTATTCAATGAGACAGTCTCACTACTTAAGGCGCAAACACTATATTGATATTTAGGAGAATTATATACAAAGATGAGGTTGCAGTACGTATTTCATTACAGATTAGAGCGCGCCAGGCCTCCATCGATGCTTAATGGGTTACACTACGCAGCCGTCTGCCGCTATCGGGGCCAACACCATGCCCCATTTAGAAATTGTCGCAGACCGTCTGCTGCTAGGCACGTCTTGTCGAGTCGAAAGCCTATCACCGTCTCCTGTAGTTGGTCCCTTTACTTGTAGTAGCGCTATTGTAGCATAACGGGCGATGTACGCATAACTTCTAGCAGGAGCCATGGGTTAATACAATTCCCGTATATATATATATAATTATATATATATATATATATATATATATATATATATATATATATATATATATATATAAACTATCTACCAATATTCGCCCCTATTTTGGATAGTGCCATTCTGTCATGTACGGTACACTTTTACAAAGGCGGCACGAGAACATTTCACAAAATTAGCCGTTTTGGAAATGCTGCCACCCTTGACCCGGAAGCTAATGATCATGCTCTTTTGGACGTCAGGTAAATCGCTTCGTTTCTGCATTACACCAACAATTGCAATATTTTCCGCTTCCCCCCGACACCCTTTGTATACCCTCCACTGCTAGTGCTGCCACGTGCCTTCTGTGATTGGTTTTTACAAACGGACGTCGAAAGTAGGTGTTGATCACATTACTTTGGCGGGATTATGTATATATGTACAATAAATTAGCTATTTGGTAAGTCATAGTAGATTAATGAATTTGAGACAGTCATTTTTTTGTCAAAATTCGCTTTCTAACCTTTTCAGTGGAAAATTTATAACATAAATTTTACAACAAAGTAACGAAAATTAATGTTGAATGATATAAAACGTACATTTTTAAAGGGTGAATACAACACCGGTTATTAAGAGCTTTTATAGCTTTGAAGAGAATTTAACTGCTTTTGGTTGGTAAGTGATATCAATTTGATAAATATTAAAAACATGCAACAAACCTGTTCTCTCACTCACAGGTCTTTCGCCTACCTCTAATTTAATTTAGATGCTTTTAAACCTCAGTTCATTCTGTATAAATTCTACCTGAAATAAAAAATTAACGGCAGTTTATACAATATTAGCATTTTTATTACTAATTTCACTATTCTTAATAACATTACTTCTGACGCAGAACATGTTATTGAATGTTTCAAATTTCTTCTGTACTTCAGAATTCTCTCTTTTACGAAAGGGGATGTGCTTGAAAAAGGTATAAGAATTTAATTTTCTTTCCGCTACTATACTTTAAGCGTAATGTTAGAAAATATAGAATACTTCAATTCAGAAATCTGATAAAGAAACTTGTGAGATTCTTACTTAGATAAAATACAATGTTTTCTGATTTCGAATAGTTTATTGGTGCAGATTCCAATAAGATCGTTTAAAGTTATGTTGTGAAATATTGAACTATCGCCACATCTGTAACTTAAATATGATGCTCCACCAGTATTGAAATTTATTCTAAATTGAAGAAAAACACTCTGGGTAATAAAACAGAATGTTTATTTGAAATCTTGATTCAAATAACAGACCAGATCTCTGAGATGAATGCTGGGAATGCGTATTTATTGAAAACATAAGAATTGTGAAAATTTCCCTGAAACAAATTTTAATTTCAAGATTTTCTCTATTTTGATATACCTTGGTGCATATTTTATCTCTTTCGATAAATTATAGGAGTTAAAATAACGTTTACATTTTATTTAACTCCCTGCGCAGTTAGATTTAAAATGTACAATTATTCAAAAATTGTATTTTAAACATTAATAAAGCATAATTCGTGAAATCAAAGCCAATCATAAATAATCATTTTTGTATATATTACATGTTTTATTAATAAGATTTACAATATACATATTTTTTTAGGTTTAGAACAGTCTTCCAGCTTTACCAGACTCTAACTTTCATAATTCTTTAAAACGTTCAAGTATGAGGATTTTCATTATTTGAACATTTTCTAAAACTCCCAAACTGCATGTCATGTTTGCTTTTAAATTCAATTTTTGCATTACATTTTCTCCTGTACAAATGTTAGAAGTAAAAATTTTCCAACACTTTTTCTTCAACAATCGCTTCCTGTGTCAGTAACAGTCACTGTAACTTATGAACTTGGGCGATATTTTTATGACTTAACCCAAATATGTATAGATATAACACTTTATTTTCAAGTTCAGAGAGTACCGTGAATTTTAATTTCATGTTTCATAAAATGAGATAAAGTTCATGCTAATAGCTCTGTATTACTGCGGCTAAGAATACAAATTATTATCTTCAAAATTCAGCAGATGAAGGAAAATGATGTTCACAAACTTTAATTGTAGAATTAAAGAACATAGAAACCAGTAATGGAGGTCAAAGATTATGACAGTATCAAAAAGTAAGAATTTTTATTTTACTCGATTAATTGATCTACCGATATATCACAAAACAAACTCAAACAATTTTATTTGGCTTTGTTCTATACTACCGATCTTTATGAAGACTTATTGCTTAAGGGGATGGTGGACCTTTCAAAACGATTTTTGAAATTTTTACCACAGAGATATGAAATTTTGTATATATATTCATTAAAGTATAACAATATTAAACACCTTATAAAATTTTATAAATATTTAAAAAAAAATATTTTATAATTAAAAAATTTAAATTTAATTACCCTTCTTTAAAATGCTCCTTGCGACTCAATTTTAAACTTTTCCCCTTAATTTTGCATTTATATTGCTTATAAATACTTTCTGAACAAAGTTATGTATTTTTTTTGTACTTTCGTTGAATAGTTAATTTTTAGAAAATATTTTTATGCTTGTACTCTGAATTTTCGCGAAATTTTTGTACTTTTCTACACTAAAGTTAAACTTTTATAACCTAAATGACCTCCAATCCTAAAATGGATACATAACTTTATTTTGATGTATTACAGGAATCTTTATTATAAATTTCATAAAATTTCGTCAAAATTTATGACGCGAGGAGCATTTTAAAGACTTGCAAATCTGGAAATTTCTCATTTTGAGAAAAAGTCATTTAAAAGATAATTTTTTATCTCCTTTTAATACTTATTACTCTAAAGCCACCAATTTTTCATTTTTCTTTCCACTACACATTTTAAATGCATTTCATTCCAATATTTACATGTTTTTAAAATATTTATACACCCCCAAAAAAAATTCCAATTTTTGCTCGATTTTTGGTAATTTGAAAGTCCACCATCCCCTTAAGATTCAACATATTACTTTTCACTATCACAACTTTCCTCTTACAGTAGTACTTCTCTTCTTCAAATATAAGCAAAAGAGAGCAGCTCTGAGCATTGCAGTTTATAATTATATTGGTATTTTATATCTTTTTGCTATTTTATATCTTTTTGAAAAAATAATAGTGACATTGTCATACTTTAATTCGGATTAATACAGAAAGGAGGTTTTTTTTCAACTTTGCAATTCTACGAGTATTTTCATGAAATCTTACAAATCAAAAGAGCGTACGTGTACAGGGCGCTAATAACGCCCTGTACACGTACGCTCTTAGAGTGCTTGGAGCGTACCGGATTGCGCGCGGGAAAACTTGCAGTACGCTCCAAAGCAGCTTTCCCTTCTTCTCCGACACCTTCAGACGTACATTCAATCGCGCGGGATCGTGGTTTCACGCGGGAAAGAACGTATGTGTAAAGGGCGCTAATGCATTGTGCCCACAGTAAAGTTCGGTGGAGGTGGAATCATGGTCTGGGATTTTTTCTCCTGGTATGGACTGGGACCCTTGGTCCCAATTCATGGTAAGCTCAACGCCGACGTCTATTGCACTATTTTGGGTGACAGTTTGCTTCCTATGCTGAGGCACTTTTACGGGTTGAACCCATGTTACTTCAAGACGAAAACGCCAACTGTCATGTGGTGAGTTCCACCATGGATTGGTATGGTAATAATGGGGTTTATTGAATCAACTGGCCTGCCCAGAGCCCAGACCTGAACCCCTTCGAGAACCTTTGGGGCGAATTGGATCGGTGAATCAAGGGGTGCACCAAGAGTCCAATATCGGTGAAGGAACTTACGTGTCTTTTCCAAGCCGAGCGGAAGAAAATACCACTAGCCGTGAAAGAAGGACTTGTGGAAAGCATGCACCGCCGGAGGGTTCCGGATGTAATTGCCTCTTGTGGAGGCTCTACCAACTATTGAATAAGAATTAATTTTGTTTTTATTTTCTATCACAGGTGTCCAAATACTTTTTGTAGATAGTGTAATGCAAACAGAAAAATATCATTTATCTAACTATACTTTTCAAAACACAGTTTTTAGCTACATCGCCAGTGGTATAGTAGACGGACCACTCAACCAGCAGTACTGCGGTTTTACTCAAGCAATAGATAACTTAGAAGGTACCATTAAAAGATTTTGGCATATAAAAGATGTAGGAGTAGATCAACTGCCTCTCAGCACCGATGAGCTATTCTGTGAAGAATACTTCGTTAAATCTTATAAAAGAAATGAGGGAGGTAGATATATAGTTAAAATGCCTCTTTAGGGAGCAAATTTAGGAAATTCTAGAAAGGAAACAGATAAAAGATTGGGGCAATTGGGGAAGCGACTTGGAAAAATCCTACGATGTTAGCCCTTTACAATGACTTTTTGGAAGAGTATGAAAACCTGCATCATATGGAAAAAGTTCATGACAAGAGCGATGTTGATAGCTACTATTTACCTTATCACACGGTCTATAAACCTGAAAAGTCGTCGACAACACTTCGCGTATTCTTCAACGCATCAGCTCTTACAACTACTGGAAAGTCGCTAAATGACATTTTAATGAAGGGAGAAGTAAAAGAAGATGTTTATACCATGATTAGATTTAGGTAACATAGGTTTGTTTTTACCACCGACATTCAAAAGATGAATTGGCAAATTCTAATAGATCCCGAACAAAGAAAACTTTTAAGAATATTGTGGAAAAGAGTGAAGATGATCCGGTAGATATCTGTGAATTGCAAACCATTACTTATGGAACAGCAAATGCTCCGTTTTTAGCAGTAAGAACACTGAAACAACTTGCGTTAGATGAAGGGGAAATATTTTCTCTTGCAGCTGCAGTCATCTAGACAGACTGCTATATGGATGACATATTGTCGACAGCAGATAACCTAGTAGAAGCGAAAGAATTTCAATCCCAACTTATTGACCTTCTGAAATCTGGTGTAATGAAGTTGCATAAATGGAATGCCAACAATTTGGAGTTATTGGCTAATATTGCAAATCATGATAAGGATTACTCTTTAGCCTCCTCAAATGAAACCAAAGCACTAGGAATTTTATGGAAACCGGATTTGGATGTGTTTTCCTTCCAGGTGACTATGGGACAGCTAGCCAGAATAACCAAGCGATCTGTCCTTTCGGATTTGGATCCGATATTTAACCCACTTGGCTTAATTGGGTCCATGATAGCCAAGGCAAAACGTTCATTCAAAAACTGTGACTGGAACGATCCTCTTCTTGAACATCTTGCACAATCTTGGACTCAGTTTCCCGTAGAGTTAAAAACTATAGAGAATCTACATATCGACCGCTATATATTCCTTCCAGATGGCCAAAGATTAGTTTTTCATGGGCTCGCAGATGCTTCGGAGGCAAAATACGGAGCAGTAGATTCTAGTACTTCAATTCGTCGCATATTGCCTTCAAGCTCCTAACCAGTAGGTCTCTTGTGGTACCACTAAAGACAGTTTCCATTCCAAGATTAGAGTTTTCGGCATACGTTCTACTATCCAAATTAATAGTACGCCTACTTCATTCCTTGAAGTTACAAATACCTGAAACATACCTATGGAGCGATTCGACCATTGTGCTAGCATGAATTAAAACGTCATTGAATTTAAACGTGACCTTTGCTGGAAATCGAGTGGCCAAGATTCAACCTTTTACAGCTAATTTTCAGAGGAAACGTGTCATCAAGTAACAATCCATTCGATGTCATTTCACGAGGCTTGGATCTGAATGGAATTTCTGAAAATAAAATGTGGTGGAATGGACTGGAATTTCTTTTACAAGAATCTAATTTTGATGGTTCCACTGACTTACCTTCGACAGACAACAAGAACTTTCGAAAACAAATGAAAGACGTCTCACCTGCCTTAACAACAACTGAGACTTCAACTGACTGTATTGACTCTAGTGAACTAACAAATGTTTCATTGATTTTACAAACTAATGACTTTCTACCAAAATTACTAAAACTGGATAACAATTTTGTAAAGCAAATTCGAATTTTAAGTTTTATTTTCAGGTTTATTAGCAACTATCCGGGCTTCTCGCGGCTATGCTCGGGCCCAACTAAAGAAAAAAAAGGCCCTTTTCAGGGCCATACAAATGCATTAAATTCCCGTCTATTTTCATTCCCGTCGCTGCCGACAGATGGCTGCACCATACTGCTTGGAGTGGACTGCTTCTCCGGTGGAGTGCTTTTTTAGAATTAAAATATCTTTAAAACTATTAAAGTAACAAAATAACTGTAAGCAGAAAAAGTTATCAGTTTTCAAAGCTCTTTCCAAATATGTAAGATTTATGTACTTTCATGAGAACAATAATACACCGATTTTCGACTAAAACAAAATGGCCGCCAAAATCGCAGTCTCAGGATGAGTGAGACCCGGGGACGTGATGCTCACGTGACTTTACAAAACCCACGACAAATACGTCTGTTACTTTATTTATATAGATAGTAGAAAAGGTGCCAACCGAAAATGTGGACTTTTCACTAAAGAGAACTTATAGATATAGAAAACTTTCTCATTAAATGTGCACAAAATTAAACCTTTCCAAGGGAAATTAGTCTCTTACGGGAAGCAAAAATGTCCTATGTAATAGTAAATGACGCTTCTTAAATCCTATTTTAGATGAAGATGGAGTCATTCGTGTAGGGGGATGTTTTCAAAATGTTAATTTTGATTTTAATTCTAAACATCCAGCGTATTACCGAGTAGTCATAGACTTTGTGAGTTGATTTTTGAAAGTTGTCATAGAAAATTCCTACACGTTGCACTTCAGGCACTTCTCAGTCATGTTAGAGGAAATAAGGCGCAAACACCGAATTAAAAGGGCTGCATAGTTTAGTAAATAAGCCGAATGAAACCCTTTCTCACTATTTGTCATCTCAATCGATTAATTGGAAATTTATACCACCTAGATCACCGAATTTCGGTGGATTATGGGAAGCGAGAGTAAGTTAAATACCACCACAAAAGAACTCTCGGTAATGCCAAAGTTACATTAGAAGAGTTTAGCTATTAGCACTGAAATAGAGGGTATTTTAAATTCCCGACCTTTGTTCCCATTATCCAATGAATTAGTGATTTGGAAGTACTAACCCCAGCTCACTTCTTAATTGGTTGTTTAATAGACTTCCTACCAGATCCTGGAGTCGTAGAAATACCCTATAATAGACTAACTAGGCGCAAAGAGTTGCTAAAGTAACTCAAATTATTTGGAAGAGATATTATGACTACCTTCATCACTTGCATCAAAGAAACAAGTGGATGTTTCAAAAGGATAATGTAAGGGAGGGTTGCATGGTTCTTTTAAAGGAAGATAATTTACCTCCTTACAAATGGGCTCTAGGAAGAGTATTAGAAATCATTCCAGGAAAAGATAAAAATATAAGAGTTGTAAAAATCAAAACCCTGTCAGGTATTTTGACCAGGTCTATATCTAAAATGTATGCACTTCCTATTAGTGATCATCTTACAGGCCAGTATTAACTGTATTTATGTGTTCTTGTACCCTTTTTATCCTACTTACGAATGCTATGTATAATGTTAGAATGCACCAAGGGACTTTTTTTCTTCCATTTGTTTAAACTATTGCATGTAAGTTATGTGATTTGTGTTACGTAATTTTATATGTTTATATAATAGACTACCATTATTGCCCGGCGTTGCCCGGGTAGATATATAGATATAAAATTTTCCATGCATTCCATCAAAAAAATACTGGGCTGCACCCCCTGCTCTTCATGTTCATCTGGCCAGACAGAATGCGCTTAGCGCGTTTCTACTGAAATGATATACCTAGTATTTTTTTGATGGAAAGCATGAAAAATTTTATATCTATATATCTACCCGGGAAATCATTCTTTAAATAATCATTTTCTTATGCTGAAATATAACTAATGGCCTAATAGTTCAGAATGAAAGTTATGTGTCGTTATGTTTCTCTGTTTAAAGAGATTTTCCTCCCACTGCTTAAAAAACCCCAAAACTCTAAAAAATTTATCTTATATGATTTCACGGAATAAGTAATTCAAATACATATCGTATGTTAACTCTGTTTCGCAAACTTAGGGGAAAAAACCTGAAGAACTCTTAAATTTCTTCCCATTTTATGATCCTCAAACAATTAATATATTTAGATCAACAGAAGGCTTCCAAAAACATGGGACAAACTTAATTTTTCTTTTTTTTCTTCCTTTTTTTAAAATTTTATTAAGTTCTATTAGTTTGAACGCCATTGTCTAAAATTGTCTAAAGCAGCGGTTCTGAACCTTTTTAGACTCACGACTCCACTAAACGTAAGAAAAAATAAAATAAACACTTCGCCCTCCCCCCCCCCGTCACCCCCAGACCAACTCTCAAACCACCCCAAATCACCTCTGAACAAACCTCTTTTCCCCTGCGTATCGAATTTGACTGGTTGTGGTGAAGGGGCTGTATCCACATTTAAGAGGTGCGCTTAGGGGCACAAAAATCATTAAAAAATTAATTAAAAAAACTAATTGAGCTCCAAATTTCGTTTTTCCTCATTTAAGTTTCTGGGGTCCTAAACATTAACTGTGCCGAATTTGGTCCCGGTGGGTGAAACAGTCTATGATTCTATAGCGGACAAACAAACAGAAAAGCTCTTTTATATATATAGATTATATATAAGGTATTCATGTTAAGAATTATGTTTTACTGTTTACTTATATGTCTTAATTTAGAAATTTAGTATTTGGTTAATATTAGTTATGTTCAAGATTCTAAATGAGCTGAATGTTAAAACATGTCAACGCAGGGTGGTATGTTGCGTATTGATGCTCAAAGGGGTCCGAGCGTTCCCCCGCGTTATCATATGATACACATCTTTGCTATCACCGACAGTAGATCACCAACCACAGGCGAAAGTTGTCGCTGCGCAGTTTGGTCTGCGTTTGTCTTGCCATAGGGCAAACCACTTGTTATGTTGTTTGTGTTGTTAATAAAACAGTCCATTATTCGAATCACCACTTACAAACATCGAAACAAAATTTATGGTTTGAATATTTTTCTCTGAAAACAGATTTTTCATCTTTAATTATAACTATGGAATTTCAAGTATGGCTACTTAAAAGAAATATTTTCAGTATATTCGTGGATTTGATTATCATGTTGTACCTCAGAGGACTTTTTTTCGTGGTAATGCTATGTTTTCGAGTAAATGAGCATAGAGTAAAAAAAATTGAAGCTTACAAAAGAGTTGGGGATTATTGGTAAAACTTAACAGAAATGGCCGAGAGCTTTTTAATAAATTTAGATACCTTAAAATTATATCTCTAAACTACCGAAAGCCTGAGCTTTTTATAATTATTACCTACTATCACAATCAACGTCAATTGCAATAGTGATGGCGAATTCACAGGTATGTCGGGATTCTTACTTTAAGGAGCTATAAGAAGTCCTAAATTTAGTTTTTCTAATGAGAATCTTCAATCAAAATATACTACACATTTTCTTTTGAAATAACTATGAAAAGGTAGCTTGGAACATGGGCATCAAAATTTATTTTCGGAAAATTTTCAGAAATTAATACATTTGTCTGTACCCTTTAATCATATTTCTCCTTTAAGAGAAATTCACCACTTAAAATTTCTCTGAAAATTTTGAATAACGAATATATTTATAAACTGGAATGAAACTATATGGAGGATATCTTTCAGTGAATAGATTAGAATATGAGGCTATTTAAGGTAATAAAGATAATGTTATCTGTTATTGACTTTAATTTAGATTATTAAATTATCTGCAGTTCAGTATAATCTGTCTTAGCTCTGGGCGAGAGTTTATTATGAATTTATACCTCTTCTTCAGCTTTATCAATATTTCTAAATACAGAAATAGCGTTTACATTTTCACAATGCACCTTCTCTACTTATTTAACATTATCATGCGTGTTTAAGAAGTATGTCTCTTGCAGTGTTAATGAAGACTCTAGGGGTTTGAGTTTATTAATTGATCAAATTTGTCAAAAGCAACCTACTCTTTGGGGGTAGGTTCAGAGAGGATGGACAGGACTAATATGAACGCAACAGCATTATGATTGGAACACATAATTTCAAAACTAATAGCGATTTTGTTTCTAAATAATTAAACTACTTTACAGCTATTTGAATTTACAAAAATATCGCACCTCTTGCTTTATTTATATTCCCCATAACGTATATTGAGCCTTCTCTTTAGTATTTTGCAATTTCGTCATAGATAATTTTCTAGCCTTTTGAAAGCAGATTAATAAAACCGTTAGCAATTTTCTTCGTTTTCACAAAATCTTCCATACTTTTATCTTAAATCATGTTGCCAAATTGATTTTCTTTTCTTGAAGGGTGTAGAAGAATTACGAGGGCACTAATATGACACAAAAACTAGTTATACTGTCTCTGTTGTAATGAAAACCAGCCAGAAATACATTCCATAAAATCAGTACTAAAATATAAAGAGAGGAGAAATTTTTCTAATGCTGCTTTTCGACCACAATCACAAGATATGTCTCGTAAATGTACTTCTTGTAGATTAATAAATAAAGATTTTTTGTTAATAATTTTCAAGATAAAAGTGTAGATCGTAAAATGGGTTATGAAATATTTCTAAATAACTGATTATGTAAAGTATCAAATTCAGTTTTTGACATATTAAAAATAAATATTGTATACAATTTGCTTAAAATGTCTAAATAACGTAATTAACATCTTTTACCAAAAACAAAGTTTGCTGTGATCACATCTTACTTCACTAATCTTCATTAAATGATCCTTACTTGATAAATTATTGCAAACTGTTATGAGGAATTTACTTCATTTATCTGACGCTGCCAAATTTTAAAACTTCAGTTGAAATTAATGTACACCACGTCTTCTAAATTAAAAATTAATTTTCTTCCGACACAAATTTGAAGCTTTATTTTTATATAATTGCATAGAATTACAATGCAGGAGCAAAACCAAGGGTTTAAAAACCGGAATCAGAAAATGTAGGTATAATTAGCTTTAATTTTCCTTGCTCACTGCAGCTAAACAGAAAACATAATTTAATAACGTGTCCTAAAGCAACTTTCGATGTAAGAAGAAAAAAAAATAGTTACCGCTGTCTCTCTATGAAATATATAATCATTTGTTCGTAATACAACTCCTCTAGCTCTAAATAAACAGTTCATTGAATCAAAAGTGATTTTGGCCTTAATTAACAACTGCATGTTAATCCAGATAGCGGAAATGGAACCTCTAGATACATTATTTGGGGTTGCCATGGTTTTTCCATGCAGCATGAATAGAATGATGAATTTGACCCCAGACGGATTCAGAGTAATCCTAACTCAGTACGTATGAGGGGAAAACAGGTTGAAACTGCAGATTTTATGAACAAAATGATAAGCACTCAGGAAAACTCTACAAATTTATAGTTTCCATTTTTATATCGTTATAAAAAGCGTTTCAGTGTGATGACTTAGGTGACGCGTAATTATTGTCAGCATAAACTTTTGACTTTATTGTCTTTAAATACGAATGGAGGTTTAATTGAATCATATATTTTAGCAAAATGAACATTAGAAAATATGTAACAGTGCGTTTTATATGTAAAGGAATAAAAATAATTTTATCATATTCTCATGTGTTGCTTAAAACTAAATAGTTTTGACTCTATTGCTCGTTAAAAAGTATGAAGCTCTCATATCATTTTTATATAAGCCCATTAATCTTTATCAATTCGTAGTGCAATATGAATCGTTTCAACATAAACTAGCGACATTTAATAATTTTTGAACTAACAGTAAATGTCACTAAACCTTTGAACAAAATCAAGAAATTTGGAATTCGACAAAATCAAGGTATTATTTTCAATACTTAACTTTCAAGAAACATTAGGTTTTGAGTAATTAAATGCCTGTTACTTATGAAACTCTTTTACGGGTATTTAAATAATGTCTTTAAGAACAGTTTTACCATCTTGGATTTTCAAGAAAATAATTTAAATATCCGTATATTTGCACATCTGATGCTTACTTGCTGATTTGAAGTCATAAAGCATACTTGATAATGTAACTCTATTGCTCTCTGGAGGAAAATTTCCTACACTGGCATTTAGGAACTCTTTCAAGATAAAAAAATGTTCTCAACTTGCATGTTTAAAAATTTAAAACCGTACTTTGAAAAGTTTTCTTCCTTTAGGAATTGCATACTGCATTTTGAAAAATCAGTACTGGTATCTTTTCACTTTTAATATCTCGAAATATTAATATTTCTCATTTACTTTAAAAAAGTAAACTGTAGAAAATTCTAAAAATTACTATAAGTGAATTAAAGAAAACTGCCACACATTGTCAGTAATGTTATTGGAGGTAGAATATTTCATTTAATCATGATTCTGCCTAATTTTCTAGGGAAATAATATGTAATGAAATAAAATAAACAACTGATATTTTTGCTAATAAAATAATTAATTTTATTTTTCAACTGTCAGTTGATATATTTATCAAGTGTTATGATATTTATGTTAGCTGTTTTGTTTTGTTTTACAATCTCGAATTACATCAGTTTCATATTATACATTGAATACGGTAATCTCTACCAAGCTATTGACACTTATCAATATAATTCTGCTCTTGAAGAATCAACATTGTATATAATAAGCGGTACAGCTTTCTAGAATATAATTTCGCTAATTTAAGTTACAGATTTCAAATAACATAAATTGACCGAAATGATTCCTTAATTTCTCATTTTTTTTCCACATCCACTTCCGAATTTTTTTTATATAATCTAATGAAACCAATATTTTAAATGAAAAATTAAAATACGTAGAAAAAAGCAATTTTCATAGATTAAATTATAACAATTTTTGTCCTTTGTTTCTTTAATTTGTTGTTAAAAGGGAAAATGCCAATTCGTAGATAAAACTAAATATGTTTAAAAATTAAATCTCAAAATTATAATTAAAATCGTTTTCACTATCGGTCTATATGTTCAAGTTCAGATCTGAACTTCAGGTTGATAACAAACTCCCTTGTTTTGATGTTTTGGTTTCTAAATCTTTTTTTAGTTTCAGTACTTCAGGGTTTAGAAAACCATTTTCTGTCTCCGTGCCTCTTCATGCTTATGCTAATCATCCTCGTTTGAAAAATCCGTTGCCTTCTGCAGTTACGTTTACTAGGCCTTACTTTCATGCTCGGACTCCATTTTTCTTATCGCCGGCATTATCTTTCTTGGGTCTTTGGTTAACAGAAAGGGCTTGACTCTTCAGTCATTAAGAAAGTTTTCATAAAATTCAGTTGAACCCAAACGGAGTCTACTCTCTTACCCTTTAATAAGCCTCAGAGTTATGACAATTTAGTTGTCCTTCCGTTTCATTCCCTAGTCTGTTTTAAATTGAGAAAAAGGCTGTCTCGCGTTAAATTTAGCTTTATTTTTAAAAGCTTTCATTTTGTTTTCTTATAAAACCTACAAGACCTCGTTGTGGCTCGTTTATAGATTATTTTGCAGTAATTCTGACTGATTAATTTTGTATTGGATATTGCTAAAATCCCCCAGAATTTGGACATAAAATTAACTTTTTTGACGAGAAAATTTATTACCATACTAATTGGTATCTAAATTATATTTTCTTGAAAATTTTGCTATTTTTACTAATTTCTCAATTTTAGTCAATTACCTGTCCAAGCTTTCTTTATCTGCTGCTTCGAAAAATAATTGTTATCTCTTCATTCCATTCCGTAACTCCGTCATCTCAGCTCAATTTCTCGCCTTCTTCATAAAATCCTGCTTTATTTGTTAACTTTGTCTATTCTCTTTGTTTGTCCATTTTGTTTTATCTACCTGCGAGTGTGTCCCTTTGTGAGGTTTTGTGGTCATAAACTTTGTCTTCTCCGTTCCTTTCTCAGAAAACTCCGCTTTCATCTACCTGCTTCTGCCCCCAACTCCAACGACGTTCCTCTTGAAAACACTTTTATATATTTTCCTTATTTACGTCAAAGCGTTCAAGGAGATCTAGCATTTGTGAATTTCCCATGGAGCCAGTCACATTATATGGTGACCGATCTGACAATTTTTCAACTATATTAAGTCGAAACGAGTTGCCATTTATATCGTCAGAGTCAATTTTAAGAAGCTGTATTCTTGTTAATGGAAGAGTTTCCAGCACTTTCGTATCATCGACATTTACATATCAAATACTGAGAAGGGTGGGAAGTTATTCCATCTATGTCATCGTTTTTATGTATTATAACTACTCACATATCGTAAATAATATTAATTCATTAAATCAAAACTTTATTTTTTAAATTTATTAATTTTTTTAAATTTATTTATTTCAGGAGGGTTGTAGAATTTTTCTGCAAAAGCTCATTTAATAATTTATACCTATCTTTGCTTCCCAGCTATGCAGTGACCCCATGCAAAAAAATTTACATTGATAAAAAAGTCTATTAATTTTACATACAAATAAATTTGACTGACTTAACTGATTGTTCATAATTAAGTGCTGAATTTTATGAGCATCATGGTTAGTTGAGTTTGAATCTTATAGAAAAGGTTTTCTATTCTGATAACATTTTCCACATCATCTTAATAATTTATCCTCTTTTAAAGAGATTCCCTCTCTGAAAAAAAATCCTTTTTCTATATTTCTCGATAATACTTAACAATAAGTAACATTTCTCTTTTATTTTTTCAGGAAAAAACAAATCTCTTTTATTTTTTCAGGAAAAGAAATTTATTTTATTTTATTTTAATACAGAATGGAGAGAAAAAATTAATTTCTTTTATTTTTTACTCTTTCAAACTTTTAGTTTAATTTTGTAACGATACTTGGCGTAACCAAACTAAACTAAGTACAAAGTTAAAAGCCATGATGTAATTCGTGTCCAGAAATTATTCTTTGGTTTCTTTACTTCATTTTTTATCAGCTGTCGAGGCCTCATCTGCATTGCAAATGTGCTTCACCTTTTGAAATAACGCTGAAAATACACCTAAAAAGTTTTATAAATGAAAACCCACTTACAAAATCCACAATCTAGATATAAATAAAAATTTTAAAGTAATTTATGTGTATAAATATCTTCAAAAGTAAAAAGATATACTCAATATGTCCCCATATGTAACATCATGTTTTTTTCCACTAAAACTATTGAAATAATATATTCACCTCTTTCATTAAAATGCGTCATGAAAAACTGTAGTTTTATGTAAAGATTTTTTAAAATTATTTTCCTCTGTTTGTTCTTTTCGTTTTTCCTTTAGAACAAATTTGCCTGTTTTAAAAAGAATTTTCTCGTACATTCTGAACTTTTAATTTTAAGTACTCAACAAATATTATCTAACTAGAAGGTAACCCGTCATTTTGACGTCAAAATACTAATAATGACGTCATAATGGAAAAAGTATATGAAAGTTAAAAAATATCCCGAATTATCTAACAATATTGGATTTAATCCAAACCTTGTAAAAGCAAACCCTTTCAATATTTTTATTTATTTAGTTTTTCATGCGATTGGAGTAGTACACTGCTATCCAGTTTTTTACAGCTCACTACGCAATAATAATATTTGAGCTACTTGATTCATTCACATTCAAGTTTGTTTACTTTCAGAATTCATCGCAAAAGTAAAGAGATTTTTAAAAACTGTTAAATATACAACTAAAAGCATCCAATTTTTTTTAGTTCCGAATGTTTTATAGAAAAATAGGCTGAACAAACGTGATTTGATGGAGAAGATATTAGTTTTTAGGTAAGAAAAAATTCTGATCCACATCTGAAATTGAAATTAAACCTAACCGGCCGTTTGTTTACTGATGGCTTCAATTGAAAGATGAGTACAGCCCGGAAGTGTTATACAGAGACAACGGCTATTATATATATAATAATATTTTTACATAGTATTCACTGTACATTAACCTTTAGTTTACGGGACCCATTTTTCCAATTTCCTCTTTAAAATGGGAAATTTCATAACCCCTTTGTAATAACGGTCATTAAGGAGGTATATATATATATATATATATATATATATATATATATATACATACACACACAGTGGAATCTCGATCTATCGTTTTTCAAGGGACCGATTGAAATGAACGATAAATGCGGGAAAACGATAGATGCGGAAACATAACAAAGCAATATGATCGTTGGGACTGGATAATATGAACGACAAATACGGAAAAACGATGGATCCGAAAACGATCGATCGAGATTCCACTGTATATATATATGTATATATGCATTCATTCTTGGGCCCGTATTTTTGGGATACATGCTATCCCACCCAGTAAGGAAAAGGTTAACAATTTGCCGAGGATTCCCTCGGCAAAGGCCCCGAATCTCGCTAAGATGAACCCCAAAAACACGCTCCATGTCTTGACATACGTGTAGTCGATTTCCTTACATGCGATGCTAGAAATGATCTCCGTTTCCTGTCAGAAACGTTTCGACGCGGCATTTCCTGGTCTCCAAAAAACGGCTATAGGCAGCTGAAAATCGTTTGCCTCTCATAAAACACCGTTCCATGATGAAAAAGCTTGTCTGTGGTGTGATATGTCTTGGTTGTGTATTATAGGCCCCATTTTCTTTGACACCACCGTGGACCCCGATGAATACCTGAGCATTTTTAACAGTTCGTGAATCAACTGGATGATCGTCGTGAATTAACCGAAGGTGACATCAAGCAAGATGGAGCAACGTGTGACTCATCGGCAAGGGACAATTGAGTCCCTCTTCGGCAACAGGGTCATTTCAAAGGGTGATCTGATACTACCAGACTTCTTTCCTTGGGAAAAGTCTATCGGAACAAGCCTTAGAGTTTGAAAGATTTGAAGGAAAACATCTAACATTAAATTGTAGCTATTCCCTCCGATATTACTGACAATACGTTCAGGAATATGGAGCGTCGTGTCGAAAAGTGCATGGCAGAAAACGGAAATCTTTTATCGCATGGAATGCAGTCGATTACACATACGTCAAGGTATGTAGCGTATTTCTTTGGTCCAGACTGCTTCCTCCTAGAGAGATTTATTACAGAATATTCGGAGCTTCTTTCTAGTGAATCAACCTATATGAAGTTCTAGTTTCAGCGGAATATTTGCACTTTTTAAATACCTTAAGATGGGGTTACTTTGTTACTGCAGGGGTAACTTTGTGATACATAATATTTTTTCGCATTTCGGATCGTGTGCCACGCCCGTGATACCGGGAAGGCAAAGAACAGCGCCAACAGCTTGTCCGACATACAGAGACACCTCGTTTTCAGTGCCTGCAAGCCATTTGTGTTCGCTGGCCAGTGTACTGTTCAAGCCTGTTGTCAAGCTATTGACTCAAACTTCTGAAACTTTGGGTACTGAAGGCTAACACCTTATACAACCAACTACCACAGGTAATTATTTTTAATTGTCAATATATTGGTTAGATTGTGGAGAAATATATCTTTTGTCTAGTGATATTTCCGAGAGATATGAGAACATAACCTAAATATCGAAAGGTAACGAGATTACTTTGTGACACATTGACAATGTTACAAAATAACCCACAAAGTCGACCCACCTCCTCCAACCGCTCCATGTTACACTTTTCCGTCCTCTAAATACCACTGGAGAGAGAGAAGTGTTGACTATCTGTAAAAAAACCACCCAAAGGAGCAGAATGTGCCGAAAGACGAATTTCCTCATCATCTCAAAGAACTGATGGCTGCCCTGGGCATCCGAGGTCTCTTTGATGTCAAAGATATAGATAAAGCTATCCAATTTTGTAATAGGTATATATAATTGTGTATCAAGCTTTAAATTAACGTTTTACTATCTAACTTTGTGTCAAGTAATTTTTCCTCTTGTATTTCAAGGCGAAAACACAGATGTCACAAAGTAGCCCCACTTGGCGGGGCAAATTTGTGACACATTTTAACTTTAATTACCCAATGGTAATTAAAGATCTGGGTTAGAACAATGCATTACTACGTAAGGAAAGTATGTACCAATGTTTTGCAATTGTTCGTTTCGGGCTGCTTTTAGAACTGATCGGCTGGCACACGCAAAAACCTAAAATCCGTCACAAAGTAACCCCACCCCATCTTACGGTAGTAATTTATAAATACATGTAGCTTATTTCGCTTTCATTTCAGTATCTTATATTATTAGAAAGTACATTTCAAGAAAATTTCGTAAATTAAACTTTTTTTTTATATCTTAAGCTACACTGGTAATCTATAAATTATAAAATTATTTTTCGAGTAATAAAAATGGTTTATGATTAATATCCAGAAAATATCTATAATTAAGCATAGTTTATCGTAAAAGGCCTATATTTTACACTAGCTGAAAACCCGCGTTTCGCTACGGAGTACATTCAAATTAAATACAACGGTCAACGTATGCAATTTATGCCAAAAAATAAATGTATATATTTATAATAAATGCGATGATCAATGTATACAATTGATGTAAAATATATATCTATCTATATATATATATTTATAAAAAAATCGTAAGGGATATGCATTTTTTGGATAATATCCAATCGTCTGCTGCATTAGAAAGAGAAAAAAATATTTTTTTTGACTATTTAGTTGTTACGCACGGGTCGATAAATTTATTGAAAGTACCAGAAAAAGAAATCACGTGATCGGCATTTAATAAATTAAATTCTAAAAATTAATCTTTAAAAATTCACCAAAAATAGGAAATGGAGGTAAAAATTCGAAAAAAATTTCATTTTGAAGGCATTTTTATGATCTTTCTCGTGATATAAATTTTATAACCCTCAATGTATATTATTTTAAATGCAAACGTAAAAAAATTTAAAAAACAGCTTAAAAATTTAATTTTAAAAAATCTAAGAAGAATTTTTGAAAAATCTTTCTTAGTGCACCCCTACACTATTAGAAGAATCGCCATGCAAAATTTCATCCCTTTAGGTCCAGCGGTTTGGTCTGTGCGTTGTATGTCAGTCAGTCAGTCAGTCAGTGAATGAATGAGTCAGTTACGGAACTGTTTTATATATATAGATTACCAAATAAAAGTAGTCTTAGAGTGAAACAAGCTGGTCTATAAAGCAATTTGACTATGATTATCAATAATGTAGTATCAAGATGTAATTTTAAACGCATTGTGCTAAGTCTACTTCTCCTTTCTACTGCAGT
The DNA here is from genome assembly GCA_907164885.2 of Dolomedes plantarius. NCBI lineage: Eukaryota > Metazoa > Arthropoda > Arachnida > Araneae > Dolomedidae > Dolomedes > Dolomedes plantarius. The sequence goes on from OU015494.1 coordinate 208,626,218, forward strand.
AATATAAAATAAAGGGAGTTTTATAAATGGTCTAAACATTGTAGCAACTAAAAAGTCGGGATCAAGATCTCCGTAAATAATTTTTCATTCTCCTTATGCTGTTTGTTAGCGCTTGAGCTGTTTGTTGCTACTTCATGTAAAACGCAAATATGCTTCACCTTCAGAAATCACTCTTTCATAGAATGAAAATTTTTTTATTTGCATCACCATGCTTAAAACGGTTAAAGTTTTAGTGCCTATTTATATAAAAACATCAATAAAAAGGCATTTCAAAGGTAAAATTCTTTTCTTAAGATGGTTTGGGCCGTAAACTGATGAAAGCTTTTTATAAGGCTTAAAATTACTTTTATACCTCTTTCCAATGAAATGCATCATCAAGTAATTTAATATTTAGTTCACAATTTTATTCTAAACCTTTTCATTTCAATGTCAACTAATTCTCTATTGATCGCAGAAAAGGAAATTTATTATTATTACGATCACACCTGAGAATCCTTATTTACTTAATAAAAGTTTAAATTTTGAGTCAATTTATACGTAATTTCATTAGAATTTTAACGGTAGATTTTTCCTTGACTTTTTTAGGAAGCGTAAGAATGACAGATCTAGCATGGGGGCCAATTTGGAAAAATTAAAGAATACTCAAGGTAATATAAAATATATAATCTAAAAGCACAAGAATTTTTCTTTTTTCATTCTACATTTTTTTTAGATTTACAAAGGATAAAGAAATTTAAATTCCATTAATTTGAAGTAATTTGTATAAATACATCTAATAAATTCTATAATTGAAATTTGATACTTAAATTTAAAAATTATAAATATATCGTATTGTACAAAATTGTTTTCTAACTTCACAAGAAATAATTAAGTTTTATTTTTATATATTTCCTTTAATAGACTTTGTAACTTCCCAAAAGTAAAAAATAGCATTTAAAATCGAAGCTAAGTTTTTAAAAAAATCATGATAAAAAATCAACCGGAAATTGCGCCTGAGTTTCTTGACTCCGCTTGGATATCAGCATGTGCACAAGCTGTTGTGGTCTCATCTGCAAGGCAAATGCAGTTCACTCTTTGAAATAGCCCTTTCATGGGATAAAAGACTTGTTTATAATGGTAAAGTGTATTTCTAAACGAAATCACTCGTTGAAAGGTTTCAAGTTATTTGTTGGGCCTTAAATATTAACTAAAAAAATCTCTCAGCAACGGAAACTTATTAAAAGAAAAAACTATGTGCTTAAGATTCCTCGGAGTGTTAATTCGTGAGGACAAACTTTTAATAAAATACTTAAAATACTATCTTTCCTATTGAAGAGGCATCCCTGAAAAATTAGAAATTTAGTTCAAAGATTTTCATTTCAAGTTTTATATAACCTTGCACCTTTTTCTTCTAAAACATTTTAATCTTTGAAAAAAAGTTCATCTTATTGAAAAAAAAATTCTTATTCTTACGGTAAATTACTATAGATTTCTTAATACTTTACATTCCACTTTTTTTATTAGTATTTGAGCATGGATATTTGACCTAAGTAATTATATGACAGACTCAGCTAAGTCATAAGAATGTTTGCTGTATATATTTGTTACTGATATTTGACGCACGAAAAGGTGAAGGTAAAAGCCCTTAAAATATGACCAACATGAAAAGATTTACAGTAAGGTTGTTCTAAAGCATAGTACTCTCTAACACAGGTAGTTACTTTTAAACTGACAAGAATATTTCTTTTCATTCACTTGTAAAACAGTTAATAACAATTTTAACATTTTTAATATGAAAGACAGAAATAATACGTCGATATAGATGATATAAACTTATATCGTCTATATCTCACCGTAGGTTCTCTCGAATGAAATATGTTATTTATTGAAACATGCATTTCAATCCCTATATATATATATATATATATATATATATAGGGATTGAAATGTTGAATGAATATATATATATATATATATATATATATATATATATATATATATATATATATATATATATATATAGAGAGAGAGAGAGAGAGAGAGAGAGAGAGAGAGAGATATAGATATATATATATAGATATATATATAAATAACATATGAACAGTAGGTTTCACATTGCTTTAAAAATAAATATACTGTGCTTTATTTCTTATGTTGTTACTTTAGGAGACATTTTTAAGATAATATTTTAACTGGAATCATGAACGTTACAAGAAGTAAGAATTTGCTGCAACATTCTCAAGAGTCTCTTGTGAGAACTCATTTTTTAGTCTAGATGCCCACTTACGGTTTTTCCATCCTTCATTCTTTTTTGAATAATTTTGAACATAGCAAATACTGTTATTAAATACTGTTATTTGTTTATTACGAGTTGTATCTTTGTTATCAACAGTTTACATGCGTTTATATACGTTTGTATACATTTAGCAATATTTAATGGTATTAAAGTTTTCTCACTTTACACATTTTCATCCATTGATGTATTAAAGCAACATATTAACTGTCAATTTAAATAAAACGCCATCGAGAAACATCTTAAAAATCTGTACAAATTATCAATTCATAGGTAAGTTAAATTGCAATCATTTATCGTAAAATGAGCTGTATTGAAAGATTTTACAAAACTAAGCAGATATTCAAAGGTGGACGTTTTAAAATTTTATTCTATCTGTGTATACATTATCTAATATTTTTATTATACCTAATCTTTATTTAAAAATGTGAAATAGCGACCAATAACTGAGGAACACTACAAGTCTTCGACTAATTATAAACATTAAGAAAACTTCATTAGTGATCTATGACTTGTATTTCATAGTTAAAAGATGAAAAACATTTAATCTTTTATTTGTTAAAACCCCTTCAGAATACATTTAACTTCTCAGTTATGCTGTGTAATGGGCTTGTTCTAAACGGACTCAATATTTTCATTAAGCAATATTCTTAATATTTCCAGTTTAATTTTAATAGCATCACATAACCATAAATCAGTCAATTTCAATATCAAAAGTACTAAAGATTGAATAGATGTATGATCTACAATCTTACAGCCATAAAATTTAGATCAATAAAGTTGAAATGGGTTTTCAGAAGACATGTTTATTAGGAAATTAAATTGAGATAATAATCTTCAAACTATTATTTAGGAGCTATAATTTTCGAAAGAAAACTATAGATTATTTTTCTATAGTTTCTTTTTTCCCTAGAGAAGAAAATGATAAATAGAATGCATGATAATGTAAAGATATTTTTTAGTAACATTACATTTTTTACTAAACATAAATTTTCTTTTTGGATTGCATGTCATAAATACGTTGCTTTAAGTTACTCATGCACTTTCGATTATAATCTTTAAATAGTGATCTGCTATAAAAAAAATCAATTATATGTTTTGTAATATTTTTAAATATAAAAATCTAACATTAAAAAGTCAACATATTTATAAATTCCAATGTTAACTATAGGTTACGTATACTAAATCAGTATATCTAACTTCAGCTTGCAAGTAGAGTTTAACGATGGTTTCATTCGGTCACATTTATTACTTCACCTAAAAACATTTACGATCGCTTTAAAACTAACCTGGTCTTACTGCAGATTGAACAGGTAACATCATCAATTCCCGACGAAGCAATGCCAGTTAATCTAACAATTTTATAATTCATTTAAAAGGGATCCTTATGAATAGCCTTCAACTGTGAATCGGTGTCATCCTATGTTGCTAGAGTTATTATATACTAGCTGAGTGGCAACCCGATGTGTTGCTTTTTCGATTTAAAATGAAATAGTTTCATTTGTTAATGATTAAAAACCGCTTAATCACTTTTAAAAATATATTAGAATTTTTAAAAAAGGAAATAATAATTTAAAATTTTCTTTCTCAAATTTCGGTTTTTGGCTTTTGAAATAATTCTTTCAAATTTCCGTTTTTAAATTTTGCTTTTTAGACAAAAAAGAAATTCATTCAATTAGAAAAAATTCTAAAGGTTTTAACTTCTCATTTCCTAAAACTAAAATTATTTCTGGCACTTTAAAATTATTATTTCAATTATTAAATGAATTCAATTATTAAATTATATTTCAATTATTAAATTATATTTCAATTATTAATTATTTCAATTATTAAATGAATCGTTCTCAGACTCGTTCTCAACTAATAATTTTTCCTTTTGGCAACTGAGCAGAATTTCTTTTGAAGAGTAGAGTTCCTGGGTCTATTGACTTTAACTCCTGTCGCAAGATGCTTATTATCAATGTATATGTGCTCAATAGAAAAAATTATTAAGTTAAAGTAAGTTTAAAGTTACCAGTTACATTAATATAAAAATTAAGTTTAAAACCTTCAAAAAGTAGAAGGGTAAGATAAATTTAAATATTAGAAATATATTCAGATTAAATAAATTAAGATTAAAATGAAGAATTAAAAAAAATTTAAAGAAAATAAGTTGAAATTAATTATAAAGTTACGGAATAAATGGCTCTCAGCAAACAAGATGGAAAGTTTGTATAATAAAAGATAAAAAGACCTGTGCAGGGTCAAACAGTTCCTAATGAGATGATTGCAGAATTCCGTGGGGGAAAACAAAAAATATCAAGATAGGGAAGTTTGGAAGATACGCCACCACCTAGGACCGAACCCACAACGTAGGGTTTACCAGGTCAGCGCGATGGCACTGCACCATGGCAGCACACAAGCAGGTGAGCAAGATGGGAGGTGTATCGCGGTAAGGCCGAATGTAAATATTAATCTCGGGTGGAAAAAGTGCTTAAAAAATTGAAAGGCAGTTCTGACGAATTCAAAATTGGTGGTGGAAGAATCCTCATCAATTGCTCATTAATTAGAAACAAATTTCACGAACTTGCTGGAATTATTAGTTAGTAAAATAATAAGTCGAAAAAAGAACGAACTCGGCGTTCAGTTAAAAGTGAGTTTTGCAAGTACGCTCTTTTAGAATGAAAATATTTTTTTTATTATGTATTTGGTATATTTTGGAAGCTGAACATGTAGCAAATGCCGATAAATCATAAAATTGACATTAATATGTGCAGAAAACCGAAATATTTTTGTCCATCAAAATAGTCGATTTCATGAAATTCGGAAAACTACTTTGGGGAAAAAGCTTCGTATGCAATGAAAAAGATCTTTAACTTTATAAAAATGTGTATATCCTTAAAGATGAAGAGTTGTAAAACACATGGAAATAAAAAATTTGTCGATTGATGGACGGAAAAGTCTAATTTTGCATGCATGAAAATAGTGAAAATTTGCGAAACGGAAAGGAGCTGGCCCACCCGGAATTTCAGCTGTTTCTGCTGTCCGCTTCTTTTCAGTTCGGCGGTTTGAATTTAATAATTAAAAAGTTTTAAGTTTTGAAAGTTTAGGATAGCATCAGTGCACGCGTCTCGTCCGTCTGCGTATATCGGTACCAGTTGCGATATCCTGCTATGCTCGGTTCGCGAGATTAGCCCGTCCCAGTGTCTGCTCACTAACTAGCTAATATTTGTTTACCTTCAGCTGTTAATAGTAAGATTCACCGGTACGCAAAAATGATGGACAAAATTACTAAATTAACATAACAGCGGAAATGGAAGGTAGAACAGAACAGAAGACCAGCCAGTACATCCCCTAGAGGCAGGTGCACCAGGCATTGCTTAGAGCAGCGTTTTTCATTTTGGGGGCCCCGACCCCTAGGAAGGTCGCGGTCACATGTAAGGGGGATCGCGAAACGTTAATATCAGATCATCTTAGGGAAGGACTAGATTCTGAGGGTCATCCAGAGGTTGGGGCTTGACAAAAAAAGGTTTAGATTCACTGTTCTAGTCAAAGCCTCAAGGCAATGACCTAATTGTGCGGGTCTGCCTGATATTTTCGCTTTTATGTTAATTTCTCCATTTCTACCTTAATTTTTGCCCACCAATGTGTATATATATATATATTTAATTTATTCTTGGCTATAACAGTATTATAACTTTTATTCATGTTTTTACTTTTTAATGAAAAATCCGTTAGTTGTTATGTTCTTTTACTAATACCCTTACACGAGCTTACTCTTACTAATACCCTGTTCACATAGAATCCGTCAGCGTCAGCGTTACAGATTCCGTTGCAGCTGTATTAGCGCTGTTCACTTTAAAAGCGTCGAGAGCATCTGATTGGCTGACGGCCGTTGTTTTGACTGGCTGCCGTGTCAGCGCCAACGAAATCTTTATCGCCAACGAAATCTCTAACGCTGACGGATTTTATGTGAACTGGCCATTACTGTCTCTTTAATTTGCATAAAGCTAATATTCAGAATGTAGTAAACTTCCATCTTTTTAGGGAATAGAAAAAGGCTTTATAAATTCCTTTTATGATTAATTTACTGTAAAATAAGCTCAGCTCGAATTCATTAAGCAACTACAGCTTTATTTCGAGGGATCAGAGTTAAAACAGGTGAATCACTTCGCGAAAGCATGGGAAATGTTTCGCCCGTGTTACTTTACCTAGTAGGCGTTCTTTTACACTGCTTCTGGGGAAAAACTAAATTAACTCAAATTTGAACTCAGATTAGTTTATATTAAATCAAAATGAATTTAGTAACATTTTTCATTGCCCTGACTTTTTGTCACTAGTTTGGCGCGGATTTTACCAATTGCATCTTATTGATCTATATATATAAAACAGTTCCGTAACTGACTCATTCACTGACTGACATACAACGCACAGACCAAACCGCTGGACCTAAAGGGCTGAAACTTTGCATGTCGATTCTTCTTATAGTGTAGGGGTGCACTAAGAAAGATTTTTGAAAAATTCTTCTTAGATTTTTTTAAATTAAATTTTTAAGCTATTTTTGTAACTTTTTTTAAGTTTGCATTTAAAATAATAATTTGAGGGTTATAAAATTTATATCACGAGAAAGATCATAAAAATTCTTTCAAAATGAGACCTTTTTCGAATCTTTACCTCCTTTTTCTGATTTTTGGTAAATTTTTAAATATTAATTTTTTATAATTTAATTTATTAAATGCCGATCACGTGATTTCTTTTTCTGGTACTTTAAATAAATTTATCGTCACTTGCATAAAAACTAAATCGACAAAAAAATATTTTTTTCTTGCTAATGCGACAGACGATTGGACATTATGTTGTCTATAAAAATATCCCTTATTTTTTATAAGGGTTTCTATGTTTTTTTTTTACATCAATTGTATACATTGATCGTCGTATTTATTATAAATATAAATATTTTGGCATTAATTGCATACATTGACCGTTGTATTTAATTTGAATGTACTCCGTAGCGAAGTGCGGGTTTTCAGCCAGTTTATTATAACTTTTCTATTTTTTTATCATCACCTATTTTCACACACAATCCAGAGTTGGTTCAGAACCTTGGACCCTGAGCACGACAGTCGCCGCGCCACCGTTCTTCACATCAATACATATTATTTCAACTGTATATTCATAAAATTGACTTCATTTAGTCAACCGTACTCATTACGTATTAAGCAAAAAATATTTTATTCAATTTATAAACACTATTATTCACCATATTAAAACTGATATAAATTCATTAAATAGTCATACAATTTTAGCCACTAATGTTATAGATTATAAATCTACTATAGATGATGGAATGAGTCTTTAAAAGAAATCTTCCATAGTCCCGTGTTTAATTTTATCTTTACTTTTATATTTATTTAATGTTTTTTTCATGCAAGTAATCTAACGAAATGCTATTTAGTAAAACTAAAACACTATTGTGATTTACAGAAACTGCTTATTTTTCGACTGGTGTTTAGTATACAACTAGACCACCATATTTGTTTTAAAATAATACATAAAGGAGTGCCGTGATATTTTTGGAAGTATTAATCTAAAATTTTTCAAGGCGAAATTGAATTATACCTCTTTATGTCAGTGTACATATGAATCCTTTGAGTTAATAAGCATTAATTTAAGGTCTACTCGAGTTTTTAAAAGATTACTTTCTGTAGTGTTTCGTCATTAATAATTAAGGGGGAAGAGATGCCGTTTTCCTGTTCTAAAAAAGAAAAAAATATGCGTGCATTTTAAACTAAATGCCAAAATAATAATATACAATTCTTTCTTACAGTTCTCCTTTACTGAAAAGAATATTCCATGTAATCGTTTATAACGATGAATATTTAATTTTTGATAAAGTGGCGTGATTTAACATTATGCCTGTTTTTAAATTTCCTTCCTTGACTCATTATCATTTCAATCCACCAAAACACTTAACGACCCTTCATTATACTGACTTCTTCAAAATTTACTTATTCTAGTCTAATATGTAAAAATGAATGTTTGTCTCTCTGTAATTGTATAGAAATCCACAGTTTGGGAGCAAAGATCGTGAAATTTTACATACAGGCGTCTTTAAAAACAGCCGAGGGTCTGAAGAACTTCAAAAATCGAAATTAATTACCGTTGATTTTTAATTAATAAAAAACCAACAATTTTGAAACTAAATGTAAGCTGTTACACTTTGTGGAATCACCCCTCTGAATATGGCGTCCACGTTAGGGTTAGCTGGCAAACAGCGAGCGAAAAGATAAAAATATATAAAATCAAAAAGTTTCAAATTATATATTAAACCAGAATAATAAATGAAAATAATAATCTTTCAAGTCAGACTTTATACTTTAAAATTTATACTTTAAGACATTTCGATTAACGATCGTCGTTTGTTTTCGCCGCGTTATTTTGTAAACAAACGTTCTCTGTTGCCATTTTCATTTCAGACATTTCTTATTGAAACGATGTAATGCGTAGTAAATGCGTTAAATATTTCTTATCTAAAATTTATATTTTAAAACATTTCAGTGAAATTAACATCGTCTTCAGATTATAAACAGACGTTATTTGTTGCTATTTTCATTTTAGAAATTTCTTATTAAAATGATGGAATTCTCCGATATATTTCCATAGTGGAGATTTAGACACATTACAGAATTTTAAAAAAAAATCTTTTGTGTAATTTATATATTTGTGTGTGTTTAATTATTTCAAGTGACTCTAAAGTGGGCGTGGCATTTTTTCCACTAGCGTGAAAAATCAGAATAATATTGAATTATTTAATTTTTTTTGCTCATCAGACGACAGTAGCAGCGAGTGGCAGTAGTTACACAAGTTGGAATCTAAAACATTGTTTTGCTGTTTCCTAAAAGAAGCAATAATCCGTTTGGAATCTTTATAGATTTGTATTTTTTTCTTGCATTCTTTTTTGATTTATGTATTTTTGCTTTTCATATGCTTAATTTTCATACGCTTTTAGTATTCATACTTTTCATATGCTTAATTTTCATACGCTTTTAGTATTCATACTTTTCATATGCTTAATTTTCATACGCTTTTTAATTTTATCTGTATAACACTTAGATATACATTTGTGTATGTATATCTAAATGTTATATGTACTGCTATATATACATAGATATACATTTGTGTATGTATAACTTGATGTTATATATACTGCTATATATACATTGAAAAAATAAAATGCCACCCAAAAAAGGGCTAGATTTGATGGGAAAAAAATTCCCCAAGGAATAGAAGATTATCGGCCTATCAACAAGCTTCTCGGAATGTGGAATCTGAAGAACACAGATTTCGTAGGCTGGAAGCTGATCGCATAGCTCATGCTGTTGCGATATCTCAAGAATCCCAGGAGGAAAGAAATGCAAGGCTGGAAGCTGATCGAACAGCTCATGCTGTTGCGAGAGCTGAAGAATCTCAGGAAGAAAGAAATGCAAGGCTGGAAGCTGAAAGATGATTAGCATTTAAGCGCAATCGAACGACAAAGGAGGTAGAAACGGCATCTCAAACTATTTTTCATTTTTCCCCCTTATTGCGGCTTCTCTTGACACTGCAGCATAGAGACTGAAGCATAAGAGTCATCCAAAATAGTGCAGGTTTAAGGGAAAAATAAAAAATAAAGGCAAATGTAAATTATAAAACTTACTTCTAATTAAACAGTGGATCAAACAAATCTAATAAAATATAATTAAACAGTATCTAACGAATATAATTAAACAGTTAACTTATTCAATCCAAACGTGCCCAACACTGAGTTATTAATTCTCAATAAAATCAGACGTATAATCAGACGCAGCCCAGTATTTTTTTGATGGAAAGCATGAAAAATTTTATATCTATATATCTACCTGGGCAACGCCGGGCAATCATGCTAGTCTATATATATAAAACAGTTCCGTAACTGACTCATTCATTCATTCATTCATTCATTCACTGACTGACTGACATACAACGCACAGACCAAACCGCTGGACCTAAAGGGCTGAAATTTTGCATGGCGATTCTTCTTATAGTGTAGGGGTGCACTAAGAGAGATTTTTGAAAAATTCTTCTTAGATTTTTTTAAATTAAATTTTTAAGCTGTTTTTTTTACTTTTTTTCAGTTTGCATTTAAAATAATAATTTGAGGGTTGTAAAATTTATATCACGAGAAAGATCATAAAAATTCCTTTAAAATGAAATCCTTTTCGAATCTTTACCTTCATTTCCTGATTTTTGGTGAAATTTTAAAGATTAATTTTTAGAATTTAATTTATTAAATGCTGATCACGTGACTTCTTTTTCTGGTACTTTAAATAAATTTATCGTCACGTGCATAAAAACTAAATAGACAAAAGATAATTTTTTTTTCTTGCTAATGCGGCAGACGATTGGACATTATCCAAAAAAATATTAAAATACAGTAAAAGAAATGTTCTAGAAACTGTACTATATTAACTGTACTATATTCTTTAGTATTCTTTATATTAGATTTAATTTGAATATCTTCTTCTACATTATTTTGTCTATAAAAATATCCCTTACGATTTTTTTATAAATATATATATGTATTTTACATCAACTATATACATTGATCGTCATATTTATTATATATATATTGGCATTAATTGCATACATTCACCGATGTTTTTACTTTGAATGTACTCCGTAGCGAAGTGCGGGTTTTCAGCTAGTCTATATATATAAAACAGTTCCGTAACTGACTCATTCATTCATTCATTCATTCATTCATTCACTGACTGACTGACATACAACGCACAGACCAAACCGCTGGACCTAAAGGGCTGAAATTTTGCATGGCGATTCTTCTTATAGTGTAGGGGTGCACTAAGAGAGATTTTTGAAAAATTCTTCTTAGATTTTTTTAAATTAAATTTTTAAGCTGTTTTTTTTACTTTTTTTAAGTTTGCATTTAAAATAATAATTTGAGGGTTATAAAATTTATATCACGAGAAAGATCATAAAAATTCCTTTAAAATGAAATCTTTTTCGAATCTTTACCTTCATTTCCTGATTTTTGGTGAATTTTTAAAGATTAATTTTTAGAATTTAATTTATTAAATGCTGATCACGTGACTTCTTTACTGGTACTTTAAATAAATTTATCGTCACGTGCATAAAAACTAAATAGACAAAAAATGATTTTTTTTTTCTTGCTAATGCGGCAGACGATTGGACATTATCCAAAAAAATATTAAAATACAGTAAAAGAAATGTTCTAGAAACTGTACTATATTAACTGTACTATAATCTTTAGTATTCTTTATATTAGATTTAATTTGAATATCTTCTTCTACATTATTTTGTCTATAAAAATATCCCTTACGGTCTTTTTATAAATATATATATATATTTTACATCAATTATATACATTGATCGTCGTATTTATTATATATATATTGGCATTAATTGCATACATTCACCGATGTTTTTACTTTGAATGTACTCCGTAGCGAAGTGCGGGTTTTCAGCTAGTATATATATAAAACAGTTCCGTAACTGACTCATTCATTCACTGACTGACTGACTGACTGACATACAACGCACAGACCAAACCGCTGGACCTAAAGGGCTGAAATTTTGCATGGCGATTCTTCTTATAGTGTAGGGGTGCACTAAGAGAGATTTTTCAAAAATTCTTCTTAGATTTTTTAAAATTAAATTTTTAAGTTGTATTTTAAACTTTTTTTACGTTTGCATTTAAAATAATACATTGAGGGTTATAAAATTTATACCACGAGAAGGATCATAAAAATCCCTTCAAAATGAAATTTTTTTCGAATTTTTTCCTCCCTTTCCTGATTTTTGGTGAATTTTTAAAGATTAATTTTTAGAATTTAATTTATTAAATGCTGATCACGTGATTTCTTTTTCTGGTACTTTCAATAAATTTATCGTCACGTGCGTAACAACTAAATAGACAAAAAAAATATTTTTTTCTCTTTCTAATGCAGCAGACGATTGGATATTATCCAAAAAAAATGCATATCCCTTACGATTTTTTTATAAATATATATATATAGATAGATAGATATTTTACATCAATTGTATACATTGATCATCGCATTTATTATAAATATATATATTTATTTTTTGGCATAAATTGCATACGTTGACCGTTGTATTTAATTTGAATGTACTCCGTAGCGAAGCGCGGGTTTTCAGCTAGTCTATATATATAAAACAGTTCCGTAACTGACTCATTCATTCATTCATTCATTCATTCATTCACTGACTGACTGACATACAACGCACAGACCAAACCGCTGGAACTAAAGGGCTGAAATTTTGCATGGCGATTCTTCTTATAGTGTAGGGGTGCACTAAGAGAGATTTTTGAAAAATTCTTCTTAGATTTTTTTAAATTAAATTTTTAATTTGTTTTTTTTTACTTTTTTTAAGTTTGCATTTAAAATAATAATTTGAGGGTTATAAAATTTATATCACGAGAAAGATCATAAAAATTCCTTTAAAATGAAATCTTTTTCGAATCTTTACCTTCATTTCCTGATTTTTGGTGAATTTTTAAAGATTAATTTTTAGAAGTTAATTTATTAAATGCTGATCACGTGACTTCTTTTTCTGGTACTTTAAATAAATTTATCGTCACGTGCATAAAAACTAAATAGACAAAAAATAATTTTTTTTTCTTGCTAATGCGGCAGACGATTGGACATTATCCAAAAAAATATTAAAATACAGTAAAAGAAATGTTCTAGAAACTGTACTATATTACCGGTACTATATTCTTTAGTATTCTTTATATTAGATTTAATTTGAATATCTTCTTCTACATTATTTTGTCTATAAAAATATCCCTTACGATTTTTTTATAAATATATATATATTTTACATCAATTATATACATTGATCGTCGTATTTATTATATATATATTGGCATTAATTGCATACATTCACCGATGTTTTTACTTTGAATGTACTCCGTAGCGAAGTGCGGGTTTTCAGCTAGTATATATATAAAACAGTTCCGTAACTGACTCACTGACATACAACGAACAGACCAAACCGCTGGACCTAAAGGGCTAAAATTTTGCATGGCGATTCTTCTTATGGTGTAGGGGTGCACTAAGAGAGATTTTTGAAAAATTTCTCTTAGATTTTTTAAAATTAAATTTTTAAGCTGTTTTTGTAACTTTTTTTAAGTTTTCATTTAAAATAATAATTTGATGGGTATAAAATTTATATCAAGAGAAAGATCATAAAAATTCCTTTAAAAGGAAATTTTTTTCGAACCTTTACCTCGATTTTCTGATTTTTGGTGAATTTTTAAAGATTAATTTTTAGAATTTAATTTACTAAATGCTGATCACGTGATTTCTTTTTCTGATACTTTAAATAAATTTATCGTCACATGCATAACAACTAAATAGACAAAAAAACATTTTATTCTTTCTAATGCAGCAGACGATTGGATATTATCCAAAAAAAATAAATATCCCTTACGATTTTTTTATAAATATATATATATATATTACATCAATTATATACATTGATCGTCGCATTTATTATAAATATATATATTTATTTTTTGGCATTAATTGCATACATTGACCGTTGTATTTAATTTGAATGTACTCCGTAGCGAAGCGCGGGTTTTCAGCTAGTTATCTCATATTTAGACATCCATTTACGCTCAAACAAGGCATTAAGGCTAGTACTTAAAGATTTTCTGAAGTTAAAAATATATATGATAAAATGATTTATATGGTAACACAGTTTTCATAACTGTCTTTGAACAACATCTCATTTTCACAAGTGATTTTTGAAGGAATACCTAAACAAAGAAGGACCCTGTAAGTAGTGCGTTACATTTTGTAATATCCATGTGAAGGACTAATGGGGTTATATTTTTTTCACATTTTTAGCTTATTATCTACTTATTTATTAATGAAATTCTTTTTATTCCCAGAAAATGTTCCGAGCCTCCAATTTTTTAATGTCATATTTTAATTTCTTGCTTCAGTGCTCGTATGATATACACGTCAGTCAGCTGGAACATAATTCGACTGTTGCGCATTAGATGCATTTAATTTATGTCGTAAAATAATCATTTTTTAATCACATGCATCTTGTTCCCTTAGTTATTACTTAATATTTAATCACTTTGTTTAAGAACATTAGGTAATTAATATATAAATAAACGGTTGAAATTTCGAATTGTTTACATAACCATCATCCCTTTCCTTTCATGAAGCATTATTTTATAAAGACTTATTTTTTTAATGTTCTTTCTGAGAAGTTAACGTTTGACAATACTTTGCGTAATTATATCAGCTTAAATATTAAGCAAGATTTTTATACATCTGCATTTTTAGTAAATAAATTCATTATGTAACATTAAATTAGCGGAGACTCCCCTCAACCATGAACAATATAAGCAAAAATATCATAAGCACACAATGCAGGTTCTCCAACTGATAACTAAATATTTTAAGAATGAAATGGCATAAATACATTAATGTAATTTATCATTTATTTTTACTTTTAGTTATTGTATAGCTTAAAAGCAATAAACCTATGTTTTCTAACTAAAATATTTTATGATAAAAACTTAGTTTTATACAGAAAATTGTTCAATTTTATATATTTAAGGTCAGGCTGAAAATACACATCAAACACTAAACTCTTCCCTTCAATTTTCTTGAGCTTAGCAGCTCATATTCCCCAAGTTGACTTCATGAAATGGTCAACAAAAGATTATTGAATTTGATCCATTTTTTTCCTTCATAGTTTCTCTTGAAAAAGGTGTTTGAAAAATGGGTCATAAAAATAGGTCCGTAAAAGACTGTTCTTAAAACTTATAAATATCTTTAATGATTTATCTGCAAATGTTTTTGAAATAAGCAATATTTCTTTTACTTATCATTCTATGAACTAATCCATACGGGAGTTTTATGAATTTATAGAGCTTATCTAAGAAAAAGATTTATGTATAGTTTAATAGAATTCCATCGCCCCACATTTCTTATAAACTCCCAACTTAAAATATATATCTATACCATAAGAGCATACATCCTTGTCCCAGGTTCGTGGAATGTGAGATATTGAGGTTACTGTCTCGAGAACTTTATCATTATTTTACGTATAATAATTTCTAATACAGTTCACGCTCATCCCGTCTACATAATAAAAAATACTTCATAAAAAAACAATTTCACTACAACACTAATACGTAAAATTATTGTAATGATTCCTAAACATCATTGAAAGATGAAACCAATAACAAATGGTTTTTACAATTTAACAATAAAAATTGATGAATTGTTATTACATTTTCAATACAACTTTACAATTCGCACAACTGAATAAATTCTAAAGAGATATCTTTTTTCCTTAATGTACACTGCTGGCCACCCAAATTGCAACACCAAGAAAGACAAGAGATATCACAACAAAATTTATTTTGTAGATAACATGTTGACCAAGTATCAAATGATTAAATTTATAGACTTCTGTGAAGTGTGGTTCCTGCCAAAATCAGTAGCCAGAGTAGCCGCCATTGTTGGAGATCACCGCTGCCACACGCCTCGGCATTGATTCAAAGAGACTTTGGGTGAGTTCTTGGGGTACAGCAGACCAAGCAGCTTCTACACGTTGCCAAAGTTGATCTGCTGTGGCAGCTGGGGATGGAATCTGGGTCAATCGTAGAGCAACCATGGACCACATGCTTTCTATCGTCGAAAGATCCGGAGAGCGAGGCGGCCAGGGAAGCAATTCAATCTGGCGATTGACGAAGAACCGTTGGACAATGCGTGCCACGTGTGGTCGCGCATTATCCTGTTGAAATATGGGACTATAAAGGAACTATAAAGGAACATATTTATGGTTCGATGATGGCTGTGGGCAAGCCCTGAAGGTAAAGAAGGACAACTGGCTCCAACACCTCGGAGATGTAGCGCTGGCTGTTTAAAGTACCGGCAATGCGTACTAGAGGTGTGCGAGAGTGATATCCAATACCACCCCATACCATAATACCCGGTGCAGGACCAGTGTGGCGGTGCATAACGCAGCTGTTCAGTATCCTCTCTTCACGGTGTCTCCAGACTCGAATGCGACCATCGTGGTGTTGCAGACAGAAGCGTGACTCGTCAGTAAAGACAATTTCATTCGACGAGGTTTTCGACGAGGCATAATTGATCGTTTTTTTTGAAAAAACCACAAGAAAATCACAATTGCCGAACTTGAAATCCTCGAAATCTCCAAGCCTTAAATAGCGCTTTGAAGTGGCGCCACAGGCGCGCGTGATGTGCGTCTGCGCTGAAATTCTAATCATTTGCAATCTCACCTCCGCTAATGCATGTTGTAAATTTCATGCTATTTGCATGTTTCCTTCAGGGTGTTGCATTTACAGTGGCCAGCAGTGTACTAAAGAGAAACTTTTTTTTCAAATATTTTCAATTACTGTATTTTAAAAATTCCCTACATGCGTAACGCCTCCAATTCGACGGCCGTTGAGTTAAGACTTTAAGTGAATGACATAAGTTAAGCCAATCTTAGTCTAACCAATATCAAAGAGGGACTTCCAAAGAGCTTATTCAATTTATTACAACTTGGAATCTATATAACTGATACAGTGAGACAAAAAAAACTGAGGAGAGAATTAATTTTTTGGTCATATGCTTGGTTGCAGAGTTTGTTATTTGGGTTAAGCCCATTCTCAAATTCATCTGAGTTTACTTGAAAAGTGTCCTAAGAAAATCTGTATGAAGGGCTTTCTAAAGTATAAATTTAGTTTTCCGTGATATCAAAATGCTTAATGCTTTACTGTTAATAATTTGATATTAAAATACTTAAAATACGATTAATGTAACCCTGATTAATAAAAAAACTAATGGATACAACAAGAATTTGTTTTAAAAATTCACCCCCAATACTTTGAAACCTATCTTGTCATACTAAAAGTAATTATACTTTGAACTTGTACTTTGTTACTTCTGGGACCTATTACAGATATCAAGAAAGATCTTTGACGCAAAAGGATTCCAATATTCGTTTGGAGATCGAAAAGTGGCTAGTTTGGATATGGGTTCGGATCTCAAGCTAGCCACTTGTATTTTAAAGAAAGGAAAAAGATAATGTTGATAATGTGTTTGATAAAATTGATAATGTGTTACATGATAGACATTAAAATAAGAAATAATAACGTTGACATTTTAAAATCTAAATTAAATTTTTTAAGGAATTCTATAGAAGATGAAGAAAAGTTTATTCCTCTTTCAGTGTTATACAAGACAGGTAAAAACGTTATGTAAAATCAATTATTTGTTGATGATGATGGTAGAACATTAACAGTAAGTCACGTATTTCATGCGTTATTGATAAAGCAAATTACAACACAATGTATAGAAAAATATGCCAGGAAAATTTCAGGATTTGATATCTTAAAAACAAAATCCTCCATAACACCCGTACTGAACATTTAGAAAATCTAAACTTCTAATAGAGATGCATGACTTCAGGTTAAACTAACTTAAAAGCTGATACAGAAAATTTAAAAGTTTTGTAGACTGACTTTTTTTTTTTTTTTTTTTTTTTAATACTAATCCCAGATTTCTAGCAAGGCTAGACAATCTCCATAAAACCAAAAATTACCTCTGATGTTATTTGCTTCATATCGGTTTTCTGTGATTATACTTTTATACTTTGAATGCTTTAAGAATAATCATCTTAAATCCTTTCATGCTTTAATAACTCAAGAACAGCAAGTCATATGCTGAGTTTTATCCAACTGTTATGCTATTATTTAATTATTCGATGTAAGGGAGGTGAGGGTATTTTCCTTAAGATTTCCCTAATATCTTAAAATTACCTTGAAATCTTCATCCGACACTTATTCAACAATGTTTGCGTAATTAATAGAACACAAGATGTAACAGAAAAGAACTCTGCTTTCATTCTGCAATAGCTATGTACCATCATTTCTTTTAACGACTATTACACTTCTTCACTTCTGGGGGATCTTTTTCTACATGGATATCTTCCAACTAATCAATTAATGTTTTTCCGCTGAGTTTTTTAAGGGGTTTCTATCAAGTTCGAACACCCTTATGGACTCCAGTGTGTTCTGACCAAAGAAATAATCTCATTTCTCGAAACGTGTTTGGGACTACTTTGACTTTCTGTTAGAGGACTGTGCGAGTAAATTTCTAGATGGTGTATTATTACTCCGATTTTCAGCTCTTGTTCGTTGCCGAAAGACCATTCAACTTAGCACATCTTATGATTGTGGATTTATGATTATGGCAACTTAACTCAAGGTGTATTTATCACGATTTAGTAACACAATTAAATTGCATAACACAAAAGTCAGACGTAAGACAACAGGCAGACACTACACGTAAGACAAACATAAGAGCTACACAAGAAAACGTACCTTCAAGTGATAAATATCACATCTTATATACCGATGGTGTAACTGAAAAATTAGCGTATAAGATCACGAACAGTTTTTGTTACAGTTACAATTTTTGCGCCACGTAGTGGCGTACTAAGACTTTAAAATTTCAGCACTTGGTAGGAAACACCTTTATTTATACGAACTAAAAACTAAAGTGTAGGTTTTACCCTTCTTTGCTTAAGAGATCCTTTACTTTGGTTTATGAATCCAAATCTCTCTTTAATTTTAGACTTGGGTTTAACTTACAGTTAGGTATATAGGTGAAATGTCTCATGGAGAAACTTTATTACAACGTAGTAAAAATATTCCTTATCTCTCCATATGCAAGTTTATTGGGAGCTAGTCAAGCGTTGGTAGAAAGGAATCATTTATGGCTCCTGACATTGGTCCAATATTAAGCACTTGTTTTCAGTTAGCACAATACAATTTGAGGGGTCAGAATAATATCCGATCGTTATTACTCATAATTTTTCTACAAGATTGTCTTTCTCCATTTAATGATTAATATTTTATTTGATTAGTATTATTACTTAAAACACCATAAGCAGTGACCCCACTGAAAAATTTTCTATTTTCTGTAATTAGCTGCGAATTGCTATTTTTTGTAATTAGCTTCAAAATAATAAAATGCATGTAAATATCTCCCAAACTTACGTACAAACAATCCTTAGCTAAAGAAATACTCCATATCTACATGCAAAAGTTTTAAGTTATCATTAAACTAAATTAATCTATTTCTTTTGTTAACGAAAATCCCAGTGCATCGATATTTCCTCGCAATTTTTAAGTCATAGCTTCTTTGAAGGACTGACTTCATAATATGATATACATATATATATATATATATATATATATATATATATATATATATATATATATATATATATACATATAATTATATATATATAAGTATCAAATGCAATGTGATTAATAATAAATCACTAGAAATTCTTAAAGTACAGTAATCGTAATTTATAGCACCTTTCTGCTAACAAACTAGTTACTAAATAATCGATATCAAAGTCTAAACTAAATAAGCAAAAGGACAAGACCATAACTACACAGATTTAAAAAAAATTGAAGGTAAAACTTAACAGATATGGAAGTCTTGTAGTGATGACCGGGAGGAGTTGTGACCCCCCCACTCCGGTTAAACACTGTTTTATGCCAAGGCAACACTCCCGGAGGTCTGCTACAAAACTAAAACCTTATATATATATATATATATATATATATATATATATATATATATATATATATATATATATATATATATATATATATATATATATATATATATATATATATATATATATATATATAAAGAAATATAACGAAGACAAAAGAACAGGAAATTAACTAGAATTTAAATTCAAATATATATTACCAAACTATCACTACAACACCAAGATACCAACTCAACCCCCACCCGCATCACCACCGTTAGCTCTATTCACATCACATCCACTCAACCATATAGAAAAACGACTTCTATGGTTGCAGTCATCCAGGTTAAAAAACCGGGTTAAAATCGATTTTAAAAAATAAAAAGAGAAAACCCTTATCACTAGCTTCTTGCAAGAATTTATTTATTTTGATGTCCATTTCTGCTTGATTAGAATGTAATCTAGAACATCTTACCAAGTAATTTATGATGACGTTGCGTTTGATGTTCTTGTGGGCGTCACTATTCCAGGACATATACGTAAAGTTTTAAAGGAATAGTTATCTCGTTTATCGTATAATTTGTAAGAAATGTTTTGTTTTGCATCAATATATAGTGTTAGATCAAGGAATGTGAAGTCCTCCTGTGTTGCCACGCTCGGTTTCTACTAGTTTTAAACTTTCTGGGTAAAAATCAATATCCAATGATGTAAAATTATTATTAAAACATACTAGAATGTCGTCTACGTAGCTAAAATACACTCATGGACAAAAAAATTAGCGCACCAAGAAGGAGTCGTCAAAATGAAACGAAATTTTACATACGTAATGACTACTTTGATATAAGTAAATGATAAGAAAATCAAAGAAAAAGGATAATTTATTTCAGAGAAAAAGGCAAAATAACGGAGGAATTAATACTCCGTTGGACCCCCTCTAGCGCGAATGCACGATGCGATACGATCGGGCATTGAGTCATACAAGTTCTGTATGATGTCTTGAGACATTTCGTTCCATATTTGCTGTAACCTTGCCTCTAGTTCGTTCAAACTCGTGGGATGCCCAACTCGTCGTCCCAAATGATCCCAGATATGCTCGATTGGAGAAAAATCTGGGGATCGGGCAGGCCAAGTAAGGGTAGTAACAGTACGGAGACAGTCTTGTGACACCCTTGCCGTATGAGGCCGAGCATTGTCTTGTTGAAAAATGGCTCCTGGGAGCCGTTGCATGAGTGGCAACACATGTGGTTGCAGGATTTCATGAACATACCGCTGCGCTGTCATGGTGCCACGGAACAATACTAGGGGTGACCGTGTATTGTAGGCAATGGCACCCCATACCATCACACCAGCTGTGGGAGCGATGTGTCGCTGTACAGCAAAGGCAGGATTGAAGCGTTCACCACGGGCTCTCCACACACGAACACGATTGTCATCACTGCCGAGATTGAATCTGGATTCGTCGCTAAAGACGACCTGGTTCAATTCCGCTGCAGTCCAGTTTCCTCGTGCGCGGCAAAACTCCAAACGGAGGCGTCGATGGGTGGGCGTCAAGGGCAGCACACGTAATGGGCGCCGCGATACCAACTGTCCTTCAGCCAGGCGCCTTCGTATGGTTCGAGAAGACACAGAGGCCCCTAGTGAAGGTGCTACCTGTGCCTGGATGGCGGCCGATGAAGCAGTTGGCTGTACGCGTGCATTTCTTACGATGTGGCGGTCTTCTCGACGACTGGTCTGTCGAGGGCGTCCTGAGCCTGGTCTTCGTGTACATGACATCTCTCGGGTCCACTGGTCCCAACACCTCCTCACAACACAATCAGAGCGGCCTAATTGACGAGCTACTCGCCTAGCTGACCACCCAGCTTCCATCATCCCGACGATTCTCCCCCTCTCAAACTGCGACAACTGCTTATATTGTCTTCGAACACGGCGTAATGGCATGTCTATCTCAGCTCTTCCTTTGTAAATGATTCAGCACACTCAAACAAGCTTTGGTTACCTGTTTTATACTCCACAGAGTATGATGTTCAACGCCCTCTACCGGCTATACGTAATGCGCAATCACGCTGTATTTCTAATCATTTGCATATCTCCCCGACATGTACCTTCATTGCAAGTTTCGTTACGATCCCGCAATTATTTCTTGGTGCGCTAATTTTTTTGTCCATGAGTGTATATAATCTCATTCAGCATCATTACTTGCCGTTCATAGTGGTGCAAATAAATATCAGCCAATGCTGACGAGCAACCTCCTCCCATTGGCGCTCCATGTATCTGTGATTACTTTATACAATAATATTTAAAATCCCTTTTTATTTTATTATACGCGGTTATGACCATCAATTATACAAGGACCACTAAAATAGTTACATCATTAAGTATCGGTTAAACGTCATTTCCAGTATTAGTTCAATATATTCCTCGTTCCAAAACCTCGTTGTGTTAAGTCTAGTATTCTTATAGTTTGCGTTAAGCTAACTATAAGAAAAGGAAATATGCAGAATATACACCTCAATAATATTTAATTTAGTAAAAATCAAAATTTATAGATTCCAAAAAAAATTATATATACCATGAAATTTAATTGCATTCGAATTACTTGAAAAACCTCCGAGCCAACCGCAAAGAAAAATGGACAGAAAGATGAAATCATTCATAAATTTTCTTCCGAAAAGTGACATAAAAATACCACGGCTCATTAAAATTCCTCCGATCGAAAATTTCGAATCTTTCTAGTATAATTGGAGTAAAGTATTTCATTAAATATATCCAATCTGCTCTAATAATTTATTCTATTACTTGTCACTAAAGGAAGAGACAATTTAATAAATATCTCAAATATTGATAGAAAGAAAACTGAGCCTCCAACTTGAGTTTTTAGCATACTTGATTGGTAGCTTTATTACTTTCAGTAAAAACTGACAGACACAATCATTTCCGCGCTTTCATAATAATCTTTTTATTTGATACATCTTTCTAGTCTTTTACATATCTTCACCTTATATAATTACCAAACTCAACATTGAATTGAAGGAGCGGATATCACATCTTTCGAGAAAAAGGGATTCTTGGTCGCTTTGAGGACTAAATGTTTTCACTTTCTTTCAGTCTATGAACTTAAAATCTGCCCATTAAAATCAACTGCGCCAGTTTAAAGTGTCATTACGGTAAAATTTACAGTATTTTTTCCATCAATTTTTTTTCTCCTGTGAGAGAAAGTGACGAATGGCATTATTGCAGTTTTATCAGTTTTATCAATTTTGACGATAAAACTGTGTAGACGTACACAATTTTGGTTTTCCTAAAAACTACTGCATACTATTTGAAGTTAGATGGGAGTAATTCAAAACATTTCTATTTCGTTGAAACACTCATTATCAGCTCTTTTAAGTGGGTACTTATAAGAATAAATTCATTGGTCTCCAAACAGCGTTAATGAACCTGAAATTAAAAGCGTAGAGAAACTTTTATTCGTAACGACCAACCTACTTTTCATAGTGAAGCACAGGGAAATACTTTCGATATTCCGAAATACTTTAATATCTCAGTAAGATAGTAAAAAACATTAGACAGATTATTAAGCGTTTGGCTTACATGATTCGTAACCCTATTAACCAAAATATATCAAAATAAATTGTTAAAATTGATGGATAATATTTTTATGTTTTCATAGTAATTGATAACTTTAATGAGAAGCTCAAAAGATGATATTTACCCGATGATTCTCTAATATAATTTTTCTCATCAATAAAGGAAGTGCGATCACATATGCTGCTTTAAAAACTATGCCGCATTAGTGTATTATATTGGTAATAAAATTATCTCACATACATTTCTTTACTTTCATCCCAATTTAAAGTAATTCCCTTTATAAACGAAAAATTTTAAATTTAAGAAGATATTTTTCTTTCTTTTGGTAGGAAGTTAAAAAATGCCTTTTCTCCTGACTTGAATACAAGGTTATAATTCTGTGACCATACAAGCCTCTAAACAGAAAGTTTTCAGTCAGTTTTTCAAGATTTCAAATTCATACTGGACGCATAGTGTGCAAAAAATATTTTTAAACGATATTGAGCTAGAGTTAAGTTCCTTTTTCAATAAACAAGTGTAAACTTATCATAAATAGATATAAATGAGTACCTCTTGTAGTCGTAATATATCTTAAGTTTGTTCCCAAACTTTAAGGAATGATTTTTAACTTTTATATCGTATCCAAAAAATTTATATATTTTGTAATGGACTGTTGTCGAGACTGACGCCAATAGCACTTCGTTCTGTGTTAGATCTCAGATATTTTTTCTCTATATATCCAACGTCTTATAAAGAAATACGCCCGACTTTCACAGATTTAAAAAAACCTTGGAAAACAGAAAGTACAGATCAAATTTTCATAACCAATTTTCCTAAAAGGGTTTAGTCTTCAGGATAACAGATAATCGTTACTTCATTAATAAACTAGGGAATGAAGATACTAAATTCTTTATGTCCCTTAAAATGAGAAGGTGATCTAACTCCGATCGAGGATCTAGTAATCCTAGGTCCTATGACTTAAAGCAGTATTCTGTTTCAACTAATCTAGTCTTACCATCAAGATGTAAATGTCCTATCTGTAATTAAATATTTCTAATTTTACGTCCAGTTGTGTTATATTGTACAGTAGGGTGGAACGAAAAAAACTTTTTTTTGAATTTCAATATGCTCTAGTTTTCAAAAGTTGCCTTTTAACAAAATAAAGACGGAAATTAAATATTAGCGTAATTGGTGCATGTTTTCAGTTCGCGCAAGAAGGACAAACTTTTGGTTTTTATTTAATTTTTGACAAATTTCGCAATTATTTTGAAATTGAATACACTTGTAGTACAAAAAAGTAGCAAAATATGTAATTTGAACATTCCCTTTAGTCAGGAGACCTGCTAAACTGATTATATAATACGTTTTACTTCATAAAAAATAGTACACATAAAGGCACTTAAGGACGAGGCACTTAAAACACACTCGGACATCACGGTGGAACGAAAAAAAATTTTCTGAATTTCAATATGCTCTAGTTTCCAAAAGTTGTCTTTTAAAATTAAAATTAAGAATGTAAAATCTTTTTGCTCTACTAAAATATTTTCAAGTGCTTCAAACGGGTTTCAAAATGGATATTTTTATTAAAAAGTGATTATTTTTGTATTTTTTGTTAATTTCTCTTATAGTATATTAAAATAATGTAAATAATTCTGTAAATAAAATATTCAAAATATGATATTTTGACAGAAAACTTGCATATTCTAAGTATTTCTAATTTTTAGATGCCATAACAGAACAACCGATTTTGTGGAATTTCGCGATTTCCATCATATTAATTTCACAGTAGCATATTCTTATAATGCACATTGAAATAAAAGAAAAACAATTTTTAATTGACGGACCTTAGTTAAAATAAACAAATCACACATATTTTAAAAAATATTAATGTAATGACTATAAAGGCAAAACATGTTTCAATTAATGTTTATCAAAAATTTATGCAGCATTATACTAAATTAAGACTTCCACTAAATAAATTGTTCAAAAATGATGTAAAATGGGTTTGGTCCCAGAAATGTCAAAATTCATTTCAGATACTAAAGGATGAGTTAATTTCTAAAACAATTTTAATTTTATTTAACCCGAATTATCCTTGCCACTTATTCATCCATGCCAGTCAAGAAGCAGTTGCTGCTGTATTAAAACAAAAACACCCTGACGGTCAATTACACCCAATCGCTTTTCATTCAAGTTAATTAAAATCACATGAAAGGAACTATGCCATAACAGAACTTGAATGTTTAGCAATAATAGATGCCATTGATAATTACCACTGTTGCTTGCATGGGAAAAAATTCACAATTCATTCAGATCACTCCGCCTTTCAATGGCAAAGAAATGTAAAAAATTTAACTGGGCGACTATTTAGATGGTCTTTGTAACTCTCCATGTATGATTGTGAGATAGTACACAATAAAGATAAATACATCTATGAGGCTGGCATGTTATCAAGAAACCCTGTAAGTCATTTTGTGTCCCAATATTGTTATTTCCTAAGTACAAATGAAATTATACAAGGACAATTAGATGATAATATAAATAATGTAAAATATAAAAAGTATAATGGAGTCTTAACTGTAAAGAAGAAAAACTTAGTCAAAATTGTAGTTCCGCCATCACTAAGAGAAAAATTAATAACCTCAGCTCATGAAAAATTTGGCCACCCAGGTGTGAAAAAAATGTTAAAGTTAATTTCTCATATTCACTATAGGTAAGATATAATTGTAAATATTTCAAATTTTGCTCGTTGTTGGGAAACATGTCAAAAAAAATCAACTCAGAAAAAATTTGGACTGATGGAGCAGTTACCTGTTGCCTACGAACCATTTGACTTAATTTCAGCTGATACTGTTGGAGGTTTCAACTATTATAATTAGGCAAAAAATATGTTCATCTTGTAATTCATCATGCAACTAGATACATTTGGACATTTCCTTCAAAGAGTGTAACAAGTAAGACATATACAAGTTGTTCAAAGCAAATTTTCAATATAAAAGTTCCAAAGCATATTCTCATTGATAGAAATGCTGCATTCACTTCTTCTAGATTTAAGAAATGTTTGAAGCATCACAATATTAAACAACTATTAACTTCTTCCCATAGACCCCAACGCAATGGAAAGAATGAAAGATATAATCAAACCATAGTAGCAAAACTAAGATGTAAAGTAAATTCTTCTTCGAAAACAAATCCCTGAACAAAAATTTTAGAGCAAGTAACTTCTGAATACAATAACCAACCCCATTCTGTGAAAGGATTTTCACCAAATTATCTTCTATTTGCAATTTTACCATATGATTCACCTTTTCCCCAAAACACTTCATTAAATTATCCACTAGTTGAGAAAGCAAAAAAATTGCAGCACAAAGGACTATTCAGAACCACAAAATTAATAATCAAAGATATGATAAACATTTTGTAGAATCAAATTTTAAAATTGGAGACTCAGTAATGGACGAGGAATTTAACTACCCAAATTCAAGAAAAATAGATCCACCTTATTCAGACCCCTATAAAATATTACGTCAACTTTCTAATGTAAACTTTGAAATTGATAGACCACATCAATATACAGGAAAATACACCGACATTGTACATTCAACAAGGTTAAGACACTTTCATCCAAAAAATGATTTTAAATTGAAATAAAATTTCTGTGTGTTCATGCAATGTTTTTCTTGGGGAGGGGGGAAATAAGAAAACTGTTTAGTACTAATTGCAAGTAGAATTAAAATTGTAAAAATTTTGAATTTCAATGATGACATAAGATGATGGAAAATTAAATTTTGTGATAATTTGAAATTAAAACTATAATGTGATTTGTATTCATTTCTATTGGATTTTGTTAATTATATATTTTTGAATTGAAGTTCAAATAACTTTTGAAAGAACTTTTTCTAAACCTACATTTTCTGGGTTATTTGAAATGTTTATTTCCATTTTACAATGCTTTGGTTTGTTTAATGTGCTGAACTGTATGTTGCATTTTCCCAATAACGACAAAACCTCATGAACTCAGAGATCCATTTCCTTTTGATATTACTTATTTGGTGCCTAACATACTTCATCTTAAGGGGATAATAACTTTATCTGTTGTCTAAAAATAAATTTAATTTAATAAATTAAAACCTATCTTGATTAAACTCTTTATTAGTAAACTGTTGTATGTGAATTTCTGGATCTTCTGAGTAAACAACGAAATGTGACAATTCTAATTCTTTTATCTTTTTAATTTCCCTCCTTCTCGAAGCCTCTGTCCTATCACACCTCAACTTACATTTTTTGGAAGCCATCCAAATTGCCTGTTAACTTTTTACAACTCTTCTACGTGTCAGTCACTCAAGGTGCTGAATCAATTAAATACATAAGCAAAATAATCACTAAAAACAGACCATGGGTTGACCACTCCTTGCCCTCCCACTTCCTTCATTTCTCTGTTGAATCTTGTCTTCCTCATTGGAATTCATAAGTGAACGGATTACCCTTTTCCTCTTGGTTTGACTTGGGAATTAAACTTTTCATTTTTCTGTATTCAGTGAAGGACTACTGAATTCCTTTTGAGCCCTTGTCAACCTGTAGTTTCAGGCTCGTGCACTATACGCACCCATTCATGTTTTTCTGTACTCTAAATTTAATTTTAGAGGATTTAATTTTGGTCAAGATTGTGGAAACTCGTGTGAACCTGTACTACTCTGACCCTAACTTAACACAAATGTGCAAACAACTATACAAACACATGCAAACATAAACACACATCTTGAATTCAAACAAAATGTACACAGTGAATGAGTGGTATACAAGGTACCCAAAATGACTTCCCCGCTGTGGCGTGCCGCTTCCGGTCAGTAATCCACGGTGCTGGGCTGGTATGTTATATATATATATATATATATATATATATATATATATATATATATATATGTCGGATTTTCCTTCACGCCCATAATTTAAACCATTGTAATCCGAACTAGTTGAACAAACCATCACATAAAACAGCAGTCGACTCCCGAAAATTCTCCATCTATCAGCAGTCAGATGTGCTGAGTGGCAACAATGTCACACCAAATCTCTCTAAAATATCTTTATTAAATATCATACTGGGCTCAGCTCCATTAATAAGTTTTATTTCGTTCCGTTCCTATTGAAAATGCGTGGCTGCAGAGCAGCAATACCGTCTCAGTTACTCATCCCATTGTCTCTGAAGATTTCAACCCTTTACGTTCAGCCTTTAAGTTACTACGCATTTCCCACGGTCAGATTACTTCAGTATGACGATTGCACCGAAAGTGAGGCTGGGGAGGGGACTGGCTGTCACTCAAATCCAACCCTGCATTCTATTTTCTATGCGGTGTTTATTCCGATTTTTATGATGTCCCAACCCTAATTTATAAATCTTATTTCTTCTTTAACAAAGACCCCATTTAAAGTTTACGCGTTCGCCCCCCCCCCATATTTTATAGCCTCACAACTTCCCCCCGTCCCCTTGAAGGCGTGCAGACAAAGAGTAGCTAATTCTCTGCAGCACGTCTCCAGAAGAGGAAAACAACTAAAATTAATTTCATAAATCTAAATGACCATCAACTGAAAAGAATGTTGAATAGGGACGTCTCCCCACACAACAAAAATGTCAGCAGAGTACCCATTAATCATTTCCTAAATACAACTTGAGTCACTTAACTTGAAAACTAAAACTAAATTCAAATTATTATTAATGTGCACCTAACCCCATGGAGCTGAGATGATGACATGCTACAAAAAGTCTCTATTTGAGACAGAAGTTTACACAATAACTTGACCTATTATAACAATGACACCATTACATATCAAGATCAAAATATTAATTATAAAAGAACATTATTTCAAAATATCCTCAAAGAAAACCACTAAAAAGAACACTAAACATTACTTTTTATCTGTGCACAAAACCAAAAAGAAATACTAAATCACTAGATTATAACCGTTCTGAATCTCACAATAACATTAAAAACTAAAATGAAAATGTTGAAAATCACTCAATAGAACTAAGAATACACAAAGTAGCTCAAAAAGAGAGTTTAAACAAGATATTTTTTTAATACAACACACAAAGTTTAACCACCTAAGTGGAGTCAAAAGGGTGCTAGGCACCCAACAAAAACAAAAAGGATTTCTGAGATTCACATTATTAGTATTATAATTATTATTACTCTTTTTTAATCAAAAACACATCATAACATTTATGAGAAAAAGTATTAGTTTTTAAATGTATGGAATAAAATCATCAACTTCCAAATTTTTCTTTACCATCTTCCAAACAACTTCCTTTCTTTCTCATTATTATTCATGTACTTTTCATAATCATTCAGTTGCAAACTAAACACTCTAACCAATATGTGAATTGAGGAAACATGTAAAAATGCTCATACTTATTCAAAACTTTCAAATCCTCCTCTTAATTGATAAAATATGTAATATTGCTCACACTTTATTCAATATTACTTACAAAATCCTACCATTACCAAAATTTAAACATATCACAATCCCTCACTTTATATCAATGAAAAAAATACTACTATAATTTCCATACCTTATTTTTTTTTAAATCACATAATATCAATATATGAAAAATTTAAAACAATTATATGAAACACATTAATTCTAAAAGATATTAAATGTTTAAGTAGGACTGTTATGTGAAGAAAATAGTTGATAAACAAAGTCTATGCCTGAAAGGTCTGCACTTTTGAGTCTCTCAGTTCTTGAGTGGCAACCATTCAGTCCACAATCTTTGTGACACTTAGTCACCTCAAAAATCTTATTTAATATTTATTTAATATTTTGTTTTCCTCTAAAACAGTTCCTTCCTAGTAATTCCAAACACCGTAAACAAAATTAAATCAGTTATACAAATAATATCAATATACTTCAATATAATCAACCTTTTAATTTCTCCACATTTTCAAAATCTCTCTCTAACTTTCATTGTGAGGTATTTTTTAAACAACAAGAGCTCTATAATTTGAGAAAGCATGTTTAAACACTCATGCCTTATTAAAAAATTTAAAATTTTACTTCAATCAATAAAATATGTGAACTTATTCATATTTTATTCAACCTTGTCAACATCATTATATCCCTATCAAATTAAAACACATCATAAACATCATATTATTTTCAATGAAAGGTTGGATGTTAAGCAAAAATGGATTCCATGGAATACTTATTAAATACACAATAAACAAAATAGAAAAGGAGTACCAACTCAGATGATTTTTAGGTGCATAAAAACAAAAAGAAATATTAAATCAATCAAATTAAAAATACACAATGATTATTATCATTAATTACTAAATTCAAAAATATTTACAAAATAATAACGAGACTGCCTCAGCAGCAAAACACCAAAATGCATAGTTTAATTTTTATATGTTCTAAAATCTCCCGAAATTTTTACCGAAACTCCTAAATTTCTAATAATTAATGAAATTAAAATTTTCGAAATTTTATAACTGTTTATCAGTAATACTCTGTTACCTAGCTTCCCCCAACCCCCTGACTTTGAAAGACAAAGAAAAAATGTTGACTCAATCAATTTAACAACATTAAAATTTACATTTCTTATTACAACTAATTTAAAATTGTGTCAGAAAATTTTATTATTTAATTTTCAACTGTCACCAAATTTTCAAAAATTTTGCACATAATAGGTTCTAATAGAAAGTTTAAGCAAGATAATTTCAAATTTTTCAAATCTCAATTTTCAAGAAGTTCAAACACGAAAAATATTTCAACACTTTCAATTTCAACCACATCAATTACTTTCACTATTGATGTGAAAAATTCTTGTATTTCAAAATAATACTACAAACTTTCAATGCTGCCGAAAACACATTTATTTAACAAATTAATTTAACATACTAACTAGAGCCCAAGGCTCATCTAGTTCAAAGATATTCATGGAATACTGAAAAATAACAACTAGAGCCCAAGACTCACCTAATTCTAAGATATTAATGGAATACTGAAAAAAACAAAGTTTTTCTTTTAATAAAAAGAAACGAGAGTTTCCTTGTTGCCACAGCGTAAAAAAGAAATATTTTTTCATCTCGTTCAGTTCACGGTGGCAAAATTAAACAATGATAAATAAATTCGCGTGAACAAAATAATAAATTTAAATAATCGTTTTGCTTTTAACATAATAAATTGAAACTTATGAAGTGGATTTCACATCACTGATTATTTTAACAACAACTCTTCAAAACAATTTGTATCAATTTATTTTGTAAATTTGGATCCTGGATAATTTTATCCCAATTTTAATTTATTTTAAATTATTTACCTATTTTATTTTAATTTTTTGTAGACACAAAAATTTTTCTTAAAAGCTCGTTGATTTCCTTGCAGTAACCAAGCAGTCCTGGAGAGACAATGTCCATACCCACAAAAAATTTTCCCTGTTTCACACACCTCTGATTTTCCTGGAACGTTCATTTTAAGTTTTACAGGATTGTTAATTTTGATTCCAATCGCTGACGTTGAAGATCGAACATACATAATTTTCTTGTTTACTGACAAATTTTTCTCGATGAGACACAAACAGATTTTTTGCAGAAACACCAAAGCATAAACCTCTCTATCTTGTAAATTTTCCGGACCGCAGCCATTTTGAAAATAACAATCTTGGGAAACAATCTTCTGGTATTTTTTTCTTCGTTTTTCACTAATTTATTGGAAATCCTGGGGTTTCGACCCACAAAGGTAGCCTTTTTGGGCGGCTTATGTCGGATTTTGCTTCACGCCCATAATTTAAACCATTGTAATCCGAACTAGTTGAACAAACCATCACATAAAACAGCAGTCGACTCCCGAAAATTCTCCATCTTCATCTATCAGCAGTTGGATGTGGTGAGTGGCAACAATATCACACCAAATCTGTCTAAAATATCTTTATTAAATATCATACTGGGCTCAGCTCCATTAAAAAGTTTTATTTCGTTCCGTTCCTATTGAAAATGCGGGGCTGCAGAGCAGCATGACCGTCTCAGTTACTCATCCCATTGTCTCTGAAGATTTCAACCCTTTACGTTCAGCCTTTAAGTTACTACGCATCTCCCACGGTCAGATTACATCAGTATGACGATTGCACCGAAAGTGAGGCTGGGGCGGGGACTGGCTGTCACTCAAATCCAACCCTGCAATCTATTTTCTCTGCGGTGTTTATTCCGATTTTTATGATGTCCCAACCCTAATTGATAAATCTAATTTCTTCTTTAACAAAGACTCCATTTAAAGTTTACGCGATCGCCCCCCCCCATATTTTATAGCCTCACACACACACACACACACACATATATATATATATATATATATATATATATATATATATATATATATATATATATATATATATATATACTGCTGAACATTAAAACTGCAACACCATGAAGGAAGAATGATACAAACGTCAAATTCCCATGAAAGGAAGAAGATGATGGGATATGCAAATGATTAGCATTTCAGCGCAATTGAATGACGCAGGAGGGAGAAACGGAATCTCAAACTCTGAATAAAAGGAAATTTACGCAGAAATTTTCTCATTCGTAAATCGTATGTGATTCTTGGTTTTTTGTGAGAATATCGTGTTATGTCTCTTAAAAGAAGGAGAAATGGCTACCAGCAAATGTCGGAATTCGATGGAGGCAGGATCGGGGCCTATCAAGAGTGCGGTTTATCGTTCGCCATATTGCTACTCGCATTGATCGGAATCCAACGACTGTTATGCGAATATGGAATCGATGGGTTCAAGAGGAGCATACTGGACACCAAGCAGGTTTTCAATGGCCTCCCACCACTAACACCCGAGAGGCCAGACATTTTGTCAGGTCGCGCTTGTAGGACCGTACAGCCACATCTCGAACCTTGAGTCAGGAAGTGTCCTTGTTTGTAGCACGACAAGTATCCGCACGGATATAGCGACGGCGTCTGGAGCAGTACGGACTGTCTGCCATTATTGCGGCTTCCCTTGACACTGCAGCATATAGACGGGTGTTGACAGCGGTGCGGAAAACGACAAAACTTGATACAGGAGTCGCATCACGTTGTCTTTACAGTCCAGTCCTGGTCTGTGTGCAGCATCATGATGGACGTATCCTTATCTAGAGGCATCGAGATGAGCACTTGAGGCCTGCCTGCATTCGATATCGTCATACGGGCCCTGCACCTGGTGTGATGGTATGGACAGCCATTGGGTAAACGACATGAACACCTCTTCTTCGCGTCGTCGGTAATCTGAACAACCAGCGTAACATTTCTCAGATCTTAAAGCCGGTGGCTGTGCTCTGTCTTCGAGGCCTCGGATACGCCATCTTTCAACAAGATATCGCAAGACCGCATGTTGCCCGTCGTGTCCTGACCTACCACGACACACAGGGTGTTCAACTATTGCCCTGGCCAGCACGTTCTCCAGATCTCTCACCCATTAAAAACACGTGGTCACGGGTTGTTGAGAGACTGGCGGCCACCGCTATCCACCCACTACGATTAATGGAATGTGGCATAGACTTAAAGCAGCATGGAATGACTTGCCCGTATCTATCATCAAAGCTCAGTTCGACTCGATGCCTAACCGGATTGCCTGAGTTATTTTCGCTGCCAGAGACGGCAGCTGTGTGTACTAATTTCGGACCCTGTATACCCACAAATTGCCTACAAATTTAATCATGCTTTCTTCCTACTATGCTCTATACGTACAATAAGTAAAGTTTTGTTATTTGCTTTCCTTCCGGATGTTGAAATGTTGATGGCCAGCAGTGTATATACATACACTGAAGAGACAAAAAGAACTTGTACACCTGGCGAAAATCGTGCAGGGCCCTCAAGAGCCCGCAGAAGTACCAAAACACGACGTGGTATCGACTCGACTAATGTCTCAATATATCCCGGAGGCAATTCCTACCATGAATCCTGCAGAGCAGTCCCCAAATCCATAGGAATGCGAGGGGATGGACGTCTCTTTTGAACAGCACTTGCAAGACATCCCAGATATATTCAATACTGTTCATGTCTGAGGATTTAGGTGGCCAATGGAAAGTCTCAGAATGGAAATGTCACATTCTGAAGAGGGATCCTGGAGCTACTTGGTAGCAACTCTCGATGTGTGTTGTGTCGCATTGTCCTGCTGGAATTGTCCAAGTCCGTCGGAATGCAGAGTGGACATGAATGGGTGTAGATGATCGTATAGGAAGCTTATGTACCCGTCACCTGCCACAGTCGTCACTAGAGGTATCAGGAGTCCCAATATCACGCCAACTGCAAACGCCCGATACAATCACAGAAGCGCCACCAGCTTAAACCGTCTCCGGTTGACATGCATAGTCCACGGATTTCTGAGGTTATCTCCATACCCCTACACGTTCATCCGCCCAATTCAATTGGACACGAGACTCGTCAGACCAGGCAGCGTGTTTCCAGACATCAACAGTCCAATGTCAGTGTTGGTGGGCCCAGGTAAGGCGTAAATATTTGTGTCAAGCAGTCAGTAATGGTGTAGGAATGCGCCTAAAGCTCCGAAAGCCCATATCAAAGACGGTCCGTTGAACAGTTCCCAGGCTCACACTTGCTGATGCCCCGGGACTGAAATCCGCACCTTTTTAGGAAGTTGCACGATTATCTTGTGTAAGGATTCTCGTCAATCGTCAACGGTCCAATTCTTTCAAGGTCTTTTTCCGGCCACACCACCTTCGGAGATTTGATGTTGCACCGCAACATCAAATATTTTTGTGTATATACCTGATAGTCACAGTACACTCGTGAAATGGTCGTGCGCGAAAATCCAAATTGCATCAATACCTCGGAGATGCTATGTCCAATCTCCGTGCGCTGACTATAACAGCATTCAAAGTCCCATAAATCATGATAACCTGCCTTTGTAGCAGCAGGAACTTATCTAACATCTTCGCCAGACACATGTTGTCTTATATAGGCGCTGCCGACTGCATCGCGACACGCTGATTAGTTGCATATCTCCGTTATTTGCATATGCACGCCAGTACCAGTTGTTTTTTTGCTCCCCAATATCAATTAAAATATATATATATATATATATATGAAATAAATTTCAAACCTTTTCGTTATCGTCAAAAACGTCAATCGAAAATTCTTTCATCCTATTGCAATAAAGCATTATCCCTCAATTTGACCTAGAAATAGCCAAAAGTAGCCGATTAACTTCCCCCTAAAAGCCACGCGCCTACACCTTAAATAACTTTTATATAACTTCGAACATTGGAGAACTTTCGATGATCACGCCATATGACGCCTCGTGGTCATGTGATGAATTCAGACCAATCAGAAAAGTTTAGCGCGCCTGAAAATCCGCGCTTTCCTTGGCAATTCCCTACGACTTGTGCATCTGCTCCCAAACCGTAAAGATGTAATTGCGCTGCTGTCAAAATGTGCTGGCGAGGTCCCGTCCCCGGCTAGCCGCGATGTCCGTCCTATACTGAGTATTCAGTGTATAGATCACGAAGTATAAGTAACCATCGAGTTATTGTGCAGTAAAGAGTCATACACCAGTAACAGTGATGCCTGTCTAATTTCTGCCTGGATTTCTTTCCTGCGCCACTTCGACTACAAGATTTTCCTGGGACGCAACGATTTCTCGTCCCTGATGCTCCAACGTCCCAGTTTATTCTCCCTGGTTACCTCCTTATTCTTACATATAGATATACTTGCATATATATATATATGTGTGTGTATGTGTGTGTGTGTGTGTAAGTAATGTCTTACTTATGGGGAACAACCGTGGGAACCTTAAACGGGGGATTTTGCTTAGAGAAAATAGGAATTAACAATTTAAAACTGTGAAATCGTGAAATATCGAGGAAAAGGGAGAAACGGGGAGTTTTTATAGCAAAAGTGATTAATAGAGGCCGCCACCTGACGGTCCAGTTTTAAAAAATATCATTCAGGCGAGGGATTCTAAATTAGATCAGGTTAGGCGATTCCGTTACGTAAGGATAAGTTCTGGAAGTTTCCAAAAACAATGTCAGCAAGTTATTGAGCGGGATTTTAACAAAGAACGACTCAGACGCTTGGAGAATATCATGGGGTAAGGAGGCTTGCAGCAGCTCTCTGAAATATGTTAAGGATGAAGCGGTTTCATTACATAATGATAAAGTTGGAAGAAAATGATAAACTTTGTTGTGATTTTTCAAATGTAAACAATGAATTAAACCCTAATGTGAAAGAACCAAATTTGAGATGTGAGGATTTTGAAATTGGGAATAGAACTAGAAAAAATTATGTTGAGTGTAAGGAAGAATCAGGTATCCTTGGTGATACTCTGAATGCTCTTTTTAAAATGCCCAATGATGTTTTAGAAAGTTTGGCCCCAGAACAAATACCTGAGGACTGGTCAAAACTAGATAGCATTTTAGAGAAATTTGATAAAATATTTTCAAGAGATAAATATGATGTAGGGAAAATAAAATTAGAACCCCAAAAAGTCCACTTAACTTCAGAGCTTCCAATAGCTCTTAGACCTTATCGTGACTCACAAACTGAAAATTTAGAAATACAGAAACAAATAAATGAGTTATTAAAATTAGGATTCATTAAACCGTCCCATTCACCGTTTGCTTCACCAGTAACTCTAGTAAATAAAAAAGAAGAAGGAAAAACTCGTTTATGCATACATTATCGTAAATTAAATTCAATAACAAAATTTGATTCAGAACCTATTTCAAGAATAGATGACCTTCTAGACCAACTAACTCATGCTAGGTACTTCTCGACACTTGACCTGACTTTAGGTTATTAGCATATTGCAATACACGAAAAAGACACAGAAAAATTGGCATTTACAATAAATTTTGGACTATATGAGTGGCTCAGACTCCCCTTTGGAGGGAGAAATGCTCCAAATGTTTTTCAACGAGCAATTAAGCAAATTCTAAACAAGTACCAAATTAAATATGCACTAAATTTGATGACATAATAATCTTTTCTCAAAATTTTAAGGAACATATGCAAACACTTAGAAAAATTTTTCAAATTTTTAAACAAGAAAATATCAAACTAAAAAAAATCAAAGTGTCAATTTGCAAAGAAAGAAAGAATTTTTTTTGGTTATGAGGTGTCACAAAGACAGTATTCTCCACAAAATACCAACATTGAAACAATAAAAAAATTATTACCAGCCAAAAATGTAAAAGAACTCCAGAGATATTTAGGTTCAATAAATGTATACCAAAAATTCATTCAAAATTATGCTAAGTTAAGATCACCACTAAATAAATTATTAAAAAAAGATGATAAATGAAATTGGTCCCCTGAGTGTCAAATGTTATATCAAAAATTAAAAGATGAGTTAATTTTAAAACCAATTTTGACTTTATATAATCCAAATTACCCATGTCACTTGTTTGTCTATGCAAGTCAAGAAGCAATAGCTGCAGTTTTGAAATAAAAATATCCAAATGGACAATTGCATCCAATCGCTTTTCATTCCAGACAATTAAGATCACATGAGAAAAATTATGCCATAACTGAACTTGAATGCTTAAAATAATTGATGCTATAGATAAATATCACTGCTATCTACATAGACAGAAATTTACAATACATTCTGATCACTCTGCATTACAATGACTGAAAAATGTGAAAAATTTAACTGGAAGACTATTTAGGACTGGAAGTCATTAAAATTACTGGATTTTATTACTGGAAGTCATTAAAATTATCCATGTATGAGTATGATATAGTGTATATCAAAGGGAAAATAATCATGACGGTGATATGTTATCCAGAAACCGTGTAAGTCATTTTGTTAATCAATTTTGTTATTTCCTAAGCACAGATAAAATAATTAAAGGATAGTGGGGTGATAATATAATTGATGTTAAGTATAAAAAAATATAATGGAGTTTTAACTATAAAAAGAAAAACTTAGTCAATATTGTAGTTCCGCCATCATTAAGAGAAAAATTGATAACCTGAGCTCATGAAAAATTTGGTCACCCAGGTGTACAAAAGATGTTAAAATAAATTTCCCCAATTTACTACTAGCAAGACATAATCACATACATAGCAAATTTTGTTCGTTGTTGTGAAACCTGTCAAAAGAATAAAAAATCAACTCAAAACAAATTTGGACTGATGGAGCAGGTGCCTGTGGCAAAAGAACCATTTGACTTAATTTCAGTTGATACTGTTGGATGTTTCAATTATTACAATTCATCAAAAAAATATCTTCATCTTGTAATTGATCATGCAACCAGATAACTTTCATCCAAAAAATGAGTTTAAATTAAAATAATTTTGAGTTCATGCATCATTTCTTGTGGAGAGGGGGGGAAATATGGAAAGTCTTAGTACTAATTACAAATAAAATTGAAATTGTAAAAACTTTGAATGTCAATGATGATATAAGATTATGAAAATTAATTTGTGATAATGAGAAATTAAAGAAAAACTATAATGTGATTTGTATTGATTTTCTATTGGATATTAACAATTGTATATTTTTGAGCTGAAATTTTAATAACTATTGAGGAAACTTTTCTAAATCTACATTTTCTGGGTTATTTTGAAATGTTTATCACTATTTTTATAATGTTTTGTTTTGTTTAATGAGCTAAACTGTATGTTGTATTTTCCCAATTATGAACAACGTCAAGCTCAGAGATCCATTTCCTTTTGATTTTATTTCTTGTGTGTTGTCTAAAAATAAATTTAAAAAGAATTTTTAAAAAAACCTGTCTTGATTAAACTTTCTACTAGAAAACTGTTTTATGTGAATTTCTGGATTTTCTGAGTCAACAACCGAATGCGACAATTCTAATTTTTCGCCTTTTTTAATTTCCCTCTTTCTTGGAACTCTGTCCTATCGACCCACCTTTTACATTATTTGGAAGTCATCCCAATTACCTATTCATTTGTAAAAGCTCAATTCTACATGTCAGTCACTCAAGTTGCTGAATCAATTTAATACATAAACAAAATAATGACTAAAGGCAGGCCGTGGGATGTCCTCTCCTTGCCCACTCTTTCCTTCAGGTTTCTGTTAACTCATGTTTTCGCAATTGGAATTCATGAGTGAACGGATTACCTTTTTCCTCTTGGTTGGCTGCTTGTTAAACCCTTTTCCTTTTTCTGGAGTCAGTGAGAGACTGCTGAACTCTTTTGAGCCCTTTCCAACCTGGAGTTTCAGGATACTATACGCACTATACGCACCAATTTTCACTCTAAAAATTTCTTTTATAGATTTTCAGTTGTGGTTAAGACGGTGGGAAATTGTTTGAACCTGCTCTCCTCTGACCCAACTAAGCACACTTGTACAAACAACTACACAAACACACGCAAACAAAAAGCACACACCTTGAATTAAAACAGAATGTATACAAATGAGGGAGTAGTACACATGTACCAGAAGTGTTTTGTATTAACATGATGAATCTGTCATTGTGAAAATTTTGATATGGTAAATTGTAAAAGATAATTATGTTTAAATGAAAATTGTGAATTAAATTTTGAAGAGATGTTTTCAATTTCATATGATAATATAAGTTTAAAATGTTAAAGAGTTCTATAAAATAAAATGAAGTTGATGATAATTCAAATCTATGATGTTCGGTAAAAATTGATCCTATAAGAAAAAATTCAAATTTGTTATAATTGTCAACTATTAATATGTTGCGCCTCTAAGTTTTTACAGGGTCACCTGCTTTTTAAGCCATCAGATTCGGAGGCCTCCTTCATGTACATTGGATCCAAAGAGAGTTTTAAGTGCACTTTTGTATAATTTTCTTGTTTTAATGATATTTGCTTTATTATTGAATTTATATATGTGAAATGTTTTCTGGAACTGTCCAAATACCTGGAGGAACTGCAGAACTCCAATGTAGCCGACATTATATGTATGAACTTGATAAAACTCAAGCATGTGGACCTTGTTGTTGAGACTTTAATTCTGATAGTCCAATCATTCTTAACTTTGAATTTCAACAGTGAATATCTTTAAATGTGTATTAATGTTACCTAATAACACTTATATTCCATGATTCCAGGTAACTTTTAATGTTTTATTTAGTGGTTTTATTAGTGAAATATTATTGTGCTTTTCTTGGCACCAACTTTAGAGGATTTTTAATACTTTATAATAATTTGATAGGTGCTTTATATTTTTATTTGATATTATATGTAATGCTATAAAATTATTTATTGTAATAATTAAAAATTTGATATATCAGTTTCTGTCTCGACTGGAGACAAATGTAAATGGTATTTTTCATCTTGAGCTCCTTCATGGTTGTATACAATAATAGTTCAGTTAGAGATTGGATAACCAGGCTAGGTGTAAGAAGAGGTAAATTTTTAGGTTAGGGTAAATTTTCAGTTATTAAGTTTTAATTTTTAATTTTGTTGTGTGGGGAAGGATACGCCTTACTCAGCATTCTTTTCGGTTAGTAGTCATTTAGGATTTTGAATGTAATTTTGTTATATTTCTCGTCTGGAGACTTGCTGCAGACAATTCGCGACTCTTTGTGTGCACACCTTCAGACGGACGGGGGGAGTTGTAATGCCTTAATTGTGGTGAACAACAGTGGTAACCTTAAAAGGGGGGGTTGCTCATGAAAAATAGGAATTAACAATTTGAAACTGTGAAATCACGAAATATCGGGAAAAAGAGAGAAAGGGGGAGTTTTAATAGCAAAAGTGATCAATAGAGGCCACCACCTGACGGTCCAGTTTAAAAAGAGATTATTCAGGTGAGGGATTCTAAATTAGTTCAGGTTAGGTGATTAAGTTACTTAAGGATAAATTCTGGAAGTTTCCAAATGCAATGTCAGCAAGCTATTGAGCGGGATTTTAACAAAGAACGATTCAGACGCTTGGAGAATATCACGGGGTAAGGAGGCTTGCAGCAGCTCTCTGAAATATGTTAGGGATGGAGCGTTTTCATTTAATAAGTGATATAAATCTTTAAAAATAATTATAAGGAGCCCTGGGACATTAACGCACTAATTTTGAATACATAGAAGAAACTACCTTAGATTATCTTCATTCTGTGCCACGACTGTCTCAATTTTTAAGTATCAGGACATGGAAGTGATAAGCCTGTCATATATATATATATAAAATATTTAACAGACCGGTACAGGGGATGAATTCACACACATAAAGAACACACTGAAGACCACACACAACAGACATGAAATTCACATTATCTATTTTATACCGGATAACGATAACGATGACATTATTTCAATACATCACTATAAGGTAGGTTTTCAATCATCAAAAAAGGTACAAATAATTTTTAACGGAACTGGACAACAGCGCATGTAGGTAGAGGTTTAGAAAAGAAGAATCGCCGGAAAGGCGATAGAGCGAGCGAAGAGACAGGAGATCAAGGCAAGAAGGAAAGCGAAAATCTCTGCTCAAACTTTTTATACTATGAGGGAGCTAGGCATTTAGAATTCTATAATTGGTTAGAAACAAGCATATGGTCTAGCCAGTTAAATGTATGACCCAACGTCACATGACTATTCAAACAGGCGTTGCGTTGTGAGATAGACGCGTGACGCTGAAACATGTCTAAAAATAACTTTAATGTTCCGCACGTGACGGTTAATAGAATAGAACCGTTGTTTAATTCATTTATTCCTAGGTCACAATTTGGAATAGGGGCTGTGCTTTATTGAGGAGACTTTAGAATACGCGACAAGTAATAATGGTTGGGCATTATCATTACACACACACACACATACACACACATATATATATATATGTGTGTGTGTGTGTGTGATGAAAATAACGTTAAAGTTGTTAAATTAATTTTAATAGGAAACATTACAAAAACATAATAATTAAAGGAATAATTAACGAAAATGTCAATAGATGGCACCACTATTCCGGCCTTCCTCCAAATGCAGGAGTATTACAAAAGATTGGCGCGTATTCTTGCAGTGAAAAGCTGTGGGTCTGCAATAGCTATGACAGATAAGGGAGTGTCACCGTACGATGTGGACGCGTGTCGTGAGTTGAGAGATGTTGGGAAAATGGCGCGGATTGAATTGAAGTTATAATTAATTTTAATGAATAAAGTTCTTAATTGTGATTTAATTCCTATTTATTACCTACGACAATGGCTGCAAGACAGAGTAATTGAAAACAAGGTGTGATGACTGCAACATAGT
Source organism: Dolomedes plantarius (assembly GCA_907164885.2). Taxonomy (NCBI): domain Eukaryota; kingdom Metazoa; phylum Arthropoda; class Arachnida; order Araneae; family Dolomedidae; genus Dolomedes; species Dolomedes plantarius. The sequence goes on from OU015494.1 coordinate 208,668,851, forward strand.
TTAGTAGAGGGGTTTATGTGGTGTAAGAACCATGGCAAAAGTCGACTAGTATTAGGGATCTTGGGTAAATATCCCATGGATTTTCAAAACTTGTAAGTAAACGGAATTAAATTCGCCATTTTTCTGTTTTCCTCGATATCTCGCTTCGCGACCACAACAATTGCCAACGCCAGCAACAACAGCATATGTCCCGTGAAAGAAAAGTAGTGTTTCAGTTATAAAAAGTTATAATTCTTCATAGCATAAGATTTAATGTCGTCATGGTCCTGATTGACCTGATGGCCGCTGCCCGCTGTCTTCACGGGGGATTGCGAGATCTGCAAAGAACTAATCTGCGTCATTTCTGTGAAATTTGTGTGAATGAGAATGACGTATTTAATTATTAGTCCAGTCAAATTAGGTTTTCATTTCGCATTAAATGAAGGGGTTGAGATTTTTTTCAGGAATGTGTAGGGGTTGGTCCCCTGAACAACGCCTAATAAAGTCCCCTCAATTTCAGACGCCGCGGGGGGTGGGGTGGGGGTCCAAAGGTCCCTTTTTTCAGTTTTTGGCGTTTATCTCGAAAATGGTGAGTCACAGAGAAAATTTTCAAATCCAAAAGTTGATAAAATTCCCTTCCAAATGGAATATCCATGTTTGTACCTAAGTGTTGGCGTTTTCGAGATATGATCCGTTGAATATGAAAATTTTTAAAAAAAGTGGTAGCGGTTCAGGTATCTCGTCAAACTTCCTCTTCTAACTCTTTCCCCTTCCATTTCTCAGAAAACTCATGATAAATAAATTGTAGAGCGAAAACTTTCCTTCAAAAATGTATAGAGTTATGCTAATTTATCTTCCACCGGTAAATAGTTAGAGCGTTTTGAAGTTTAGGGGTACTTTTCAACAATTTGCTAGTTAAATGCTCGTCACTCAAGTTTCGTTTCTAAGGTTTGTAACTCTCTTAATCACTTTGTATGCTGTTTAATTAGATACTTATAGTATTTATAACCCACATAAATAATAAATTATATATACCTGTACGTATAATGTAAGAAGAAGTAGTTCAGTTACTTCAGACCTCAATAAAAATTACTTCACAACACATTTCCACAAATGCCTCCCTTGCCAGCATTCAATGGCCAATAGCAGCTTTGTGGGTCCAGTACTTTGAAATGGTGGTGTTGATGAAAAAATTTATTGCATCACAGCGCACTTGTAACTGAGAAGATCATATGACAAGCACCCAACTGATAATACCTTACTTCCATGCCAGCGGTGCATTTTCATTATGCAAAGTGCACTCACCTATATGTTAAGGACATGCTGGGACTAGCAACTCGCCACCTTCAACTTAAACAGGATTTTATGGATCGTGGATACCTCACTGTCAACAGAACTGGAACACCAATTGCTGGTGTGTGGTCTGACATGGCTCTTCACAACATCTTCAGGCCTTATCATTCAGTCAGTACATTCTCTTCATCCATTGTTTCTCAGGGTGTGACACTACGTCAAAGATTTATGGTAAAAGCAAAGCAGCAATAGTACAAAGTTTCCAGCGGTATACCAATGAAACAACAAACAATGCCAAAGTGTTTTATGACTCCAAATCTTCACCAGGAGACATTGCTGGAGCTGGGGAACGAATATTCCTGCTCATGGTACAGGCCCCGCCAAATGAGCATGATCTCAATCACCACAGGTACCTTTCATTTTTCTTTTCTCGTACTGATCCCATTAAGTAAATTTAATAATTAATATAATTCATTAATATTCAATAATACGTTATACACTATCTGGCCAAAAGTATCCGGACATCCCCCTAAAGAAGTGAATCTAACAGGTGACGTAATTTGATGCGTAACTGAAAGCTATAAACGTGTTTGTAAGGTCATATTTATGCGTTAGTGAGAGAATGAGTAAGTCAAAAGAGCTTAGTGACTTTGATCGTGGCATTATAGTGGGATGCGACCTTTGTGGGAAATCAGTGCGTGAAATTTCAGCCATTATACAGATGCCAAAATGATAGTGAAGACTTTGACTTGTTTGAAACTTTTTCCGAAGTATCAGATTGACGGCTTTTAATATATAGGAAAGCAGTTGATGAAATAAATTGAATATAATATATTTAATGTAAGTAACTGTTGTTTTAACCTACTTTTGATAGCCATTTTTTGATTATATGAACAACTTTTATACATATTGGTTTGTTTTCTTACTTCCTCCTTTGTACTACAAGTGTTCTTCTGTATATTATGAGATATACATTATACGTACAGGTATACATAATTTATTATTTACACGGGTTATAAATACTATACTTATCTAATTAAACAGCATACAAAGTGATTAAGAGAGTCACAGACCTTGGAAACGGAACTTGAGTGACGAGCATTTTACTATCAAAATGTTGGAAAGTACCCCTAAACTTCTAAACGCTCTTACGATTTACCGGGTGAAGATAAATCACCATAACTATATACATTTTTGAAAGAAATTTTAACTCTACAACTTTCTCTATCACGAGTATTCGGAGAAATGGGAGGGGAAAGAGTTAGAAGAGGAAGTTTGGCGAGATATCTGAACTGCTACCACTTTTTTTGAGCAATTTTCATATTCAACGGCTCACATCTCGAAAACGGTAACAGGGGCAAACATGAATATACCATTTGGAAGGGAATTTTATCAGTTTTAATTTTTGAATTTGATAATTTTCAATACGACGCACCGTTTTTGAGATAAACGCGGAAATCTGAAAAAAGTGACCTTTGGACCCCCCACCCCACCCCCCGCGGCGCCTGAAATCGAGGGGACTTTATTAGGTGTTGTTCAGGGGACCAACCTCTACACATTCCTGAAAAAATCTCAACCCCTTCTTTTAATGCATGATTCGCCGCCATTTTGAGCTAATTTGACTGGACTTTTTGGAGTTTTTCGCATTGAGATTAATGTTTTGGCGGTATTTTCCTTCAAGTTTTCCAGAACTTTCTTCGGGACATTTTTCACCCAGTCAGGACTTACCTGGCAGAGGAATATACCAGAGACCGAAAGAAATTTAAGAAAATGGTGAAAATTTTGTGTGCTAATTAAGTTGAATATTGGTAAAAATAAAAATTATAATGGTATTTAAAATTTGTAAAAGTACCTGATATTTATGATTTGAATTTTGTAATTGAAATGGGTTTTAAGTTTTGATTTTCGTAATAACAAGCTTTGATGTAAAAATAGAATGTTTATTGAGGGTGGTGTCAGAATCTAAATTAAATCATTATAAGATTGGGAGTAAGGTAAACCCATAATTTTAATACTGAATTTTCTCAACCAGTTTCACTAAAGATTATAAACTTTGGTACAAAAAGAGGACTTGGACATTTCACTCCTCTGACAACACTTTTCAAATTGGTTTGTTCAGGGTTAATGTTGAACATTTTCATTCTCAGTGGATTTATTTAGACTACTAAATTAAATTTTGTTGTTCCTGTGTGAAATTTCGTTTAGAATTTGGTTAGAATTTCATGAGTTTGAAGATTTATTTCAGGATTTATGCTAAATTAAGAAAGCAATGCTTTGAAATTTATAAACCGAATCAAAACTGGGAAAAACTATGATATTGTTTATTCTACAATATTAAAATATTTTGAACCAGAATTTTTTTTTGGGGGGGGGGGGAGCAATCTAAGTGTATTAAATTATAAACATTTGGGAAATTTTCAAAAATTTTAATTTCATTAATTATTGTAAAAGTTAAGAGCTTTATAAAGATTTTGCCAAAATTTATATGAAATTTAGACTATTTTAAGTGATTTTCTAAATATTCTGGTGTCTTCAGAGATTGTGACGGTCTTTTCTGCTTCTTTTCAGTGTAAATATTTTGAATTTACTGAATTAGTTATGAAAATAATATACATAGAAAAAGAAATTCAGTTACTGATAAAGCGTATTTTTGGGATTTTGATTTTGTAGAGGGACAGTTTAGTAGAAGGATTTATGTGGTGTAAGAATCACGATATATATATATATCAGTAGTACATCAAACTTTTAATTCTATGGAAAAAGAGCTCAACTGTTAAAAATAGCAATCTGACGGTACTTAAATATTTTTATCATGTAACTTTATCTCATTTATTATTTAATATTATCTGTAATATTTTGCAATGAAGAAAATAAAAGTATTTTAGAAAGACAATTGAACCGTTAATGGTTCTTATTTTGATTGAATTACTTTCATGTACACTGCTGGCCACTGTAAATGCAACACCCTGAAGGAAACATGCAAATAACATGAAATTTACAACATGCATTAGCGGAGGTGAGATATGCAAATGATTAGAATTTCAGCGCAGACGCACATCACGCGCGCCTGTGGCGCCACTTCAAAGCGATATTTAAGGCTTGGAGATTTCGACGATTTCAAGTTCGGCAATTGTGTTTTTCTTGTGTTTTTTTCAAAAAACGATCAATTATGCCTCGTCGAAAACAGCGATCATCTTTTGATCAAGTATCCGAGTTCGACAGAGGAAGGATAGTGGCCTACCGAAATTGTGGATTATCTTTCAGCGAAATCGGTAGTCGTGTTGGACGAAACCAAACAACTGAAGTACGGATATGTGATCGTTGGATGCAGGAGGGTACGACGGACCGGCGTGTTCGATCGCATCCACCTTAGCGCACCACTTCACGTGATGACAGGCAAATTGTGCGCATGGCAGTGACGGATCGCTCAGTCACATCACAAACCATAGCACAGCACATGCAGTCTGTAACGCATCATCCAGTGTCTGCGCGTACCATTCGACACCGTTTACAGCAGAGTGGTCTGTCCGCAAGACGTCCATTGCTTTGTCTACCCTTGACGCAGAACCACAGACGTCTCCGCCGCCAATGGTGCGATGACAGAAGGTTGTGGACGGCAGAATGGAATGAAATTGTCTTTACTGACGAGTCACGCTTCTGTCTGCAACACCACGATGGTCGCATTCGAGTCTGGAGACACCGTGAAGAGAGGATGCTGAACAGCTGCGTTATGCACCGCCACACTGGTCCTGCACCGGGTATTATGGTATGGGGCGGTATTGGATATCACTCTCGCACACCTCTAGTACGCATTGCCGGTACTTTAAACAGCCAGCGCTACATCTCCGAGGTGTTGGAGCCAGTTGTCCTTCCTTACCTTCAGGGCTTGCCCACAGCCATATTTCAACAGGATAATGCGCGACCACACGTGGCACGCATTGTCCAACGGTTCTTCGTCAATCGCCAGATTGAATTGCTTCCCTGGCCGCCTCGCTCTCCGGATCTTTCGTCGATAGAAAACATGTGGTCCATGGTTGCTCTACGATTGACCCAGATTCCATCCCCAACTGCCACAGCAGATCAAATTTGGCAACGTGTGGAAGCTGCTTGGTCTGCTGTACACCAAGAACTCATCCAAAGTCTCTTTGAATCAATGCCGAGGCGTGTGGCAGCGGTGATCTCCAACAATGGCGGCTACTCTGGCTACTGATTTTGGCAGGAGCCACACTTCCCAGAAGTCTATAAATTTAATCATTTGATACTTGGTCAACATGTTATCTACAAAATAAATTTTGTTGTGATATCTCTTGTCTTTCTTGGTGTTGCAATTTGGGTGGGCAGCAGTGTAGATTGTATGGAAATTATCAGTCCCAATCATGGAGTTCTTAACTTTGATACAAATAAGATTTTTTTTCATAGACAATTACTTATCAGATCAATTTAAGCACTATCATAAAAACCTACGAAAATTGCCAGATTATTATTTTAAATGTCATATTTTCTTCTGCATAAGAAGGAGTTTTGTAGCACGTTGAATTTATTATTTCGAATTACTGATTACAGTTTAAAACTCATTAATAGGCTCTATTCATGAGATTTCTACCATTATATTTTCCTTAACTAAGAGCGTTTTCTATCGCTGTAAATTCAGTCAGTCTCATAGATTCTAAATACTATAAGTTATCTTAAAGAAAATGTAAAAAAGGAATGAAAAATATATGATCATATAACATCATTATTAGTAGAAAAACCTCACAACAAAATTAATTTTTAGATTCTAAAACATATGTTTTAGAATTTAAAAATTATGATGCCGTTTGGAATTTTTACATGAATAGCAAAAAACTGCTTTGTATGTACGTCTCTGCAAACTTACTTTATCAGACTTAGGATTTATATGTATGTAAATATCGTGTGTCACTCAGAGACGAGTTTCAATTGCAAACTAAACAGATTTACTATGAAAATTGGAATTTAACAGCGAAATTCCTTCCTCTTCACCTTACTCTCTCTAATAACATGTGCTGAAGTGAAATGTAATTGACACAGAACGTTAAACGACCTGGCTACAGCTTTCAGTTTCTCCCCCGTTTTAATCATTTTACCAAAACGAATGTACAGTTAAGTTTAAACGGGAATTAAATAAGAAACATTTGATGTTAGCGTCCAAATAATGAACGTAGAAAAATCTCGTTTTTTGAATACTGTTTAACATCTGTATTTCAAAAAGTGTGATAAAAACATAAAAGTGATGTAACAGGGAATTTCAATTATTTTTTAATATTTTAAGCATTTTCATAAGCTTTCAAATTTGTTGTACTACATAAATATCAATGATAAATTCAAAGGCCTTTTAAAGAGTATTTCATTTCCTTTTATTAATATTTGCCAAGATTTTTGTTATAAAATATAGTCACTAAATATAGAACAACCCTTGGTTTTAATTTTCAAAGTTTAATTGAAAAAAAGGTGATAAGGTAATAAGGAAGATTTTATTAGTTACTCAGCGATAATTATCAATTTCTTTTTACATACACTATATCGAAAAGTTATAGAATTTTTTTGTGTGTGTCTGTTTCAGTCCCTATTATTTACTGAGTTTTAAACTTATGCGATCAAACCTGAAATTATTTTCCTATTCCCAAAGCGACATGACAAGTACATTCATTTTAAAATACAGATGCTTGTGATAGCGTTACTTGATCATAAAGGAGCCAATTGTATAGGAAATTGGAGAATTATTAAAATGGAAAGAGAAAATAATACAAATCTGCGTATCTGCACATAATCACCGCAGCGTGGGAATATAATAAACTTCATGAAGTGTAAATGTGCATCATTTCCCTTTTGTAATTATTAGAATAACATCGAATACAATAGGATTTAACTACCAGATATAATTTTAATCACGTCCTAGAGGTTGAAATTATACCCAAATAACCGAATCAGCGTAACCGGAGAATAAGGAATGGCGTTCAAAGCAGCCAAGTTGAGTATATCTCAAATAATGCCCCATTCCCCCCCCCTCTCTCTCTTTCTCCTCTCACTTTAGTATTTCTCTACTCTCTTACCAATTATGTCACTTTATAAATCAAGATAAAACTAGCAATTTCAAGAATGAACATTTAAAGGCAGATTAAGTGCTAAATATTCGAGAGACTGTAGCCGATGTTTATATCTTAAAAATTATATTTTCCGTACCAAACCTCTTTTGAACTATGTACCTCTTTTTCCTCCTATGACATTGCATTTGTTACTGATGAACGGTTTTTTCTCCACTGAGCCACGAAAATACCACGTCTGAATATTTCAATTTGAGATTTTCTAGTGTTACCTGAATAATCCAATTCATAACTTATAGCAAAAAATAAAAGGAATTCGGATTTTTTTAAGGGGGTCCAGGACACATTTTGAAAAATTTTTTATTTATTGAGTTAAAATTTTGAATTTTTTCTGATGGTTAACCATATAATTTGTAAACAAAATCACACCATAAAACTTCTCAAAAAGTTTTTAAAAATTTTTTTAATTTAAAATTTTTAATAAAAGTGGAGCAATTTAAAATCGTTATAACTCGAAATATTATTTGTCGAATTTCAAAATTTTTTCATTTAATTAAACATAAATATATAAATTTAAATTTTGATTCACCATTTTTTAAAATATTAATTTTTAAAAAAATTAAAAATTTTTAGATTAAAAATTACGAAAAAAATTATGTAACTTATTTTTAAAAAATCATATTTTCCAAAGTAAATATTTTTTTCAAATTTGCTGAATTAAAATTAAAGTAAAATAGTTGAAAAAAACGTTACAAGTTTCAATCATTTATCTTTTACGGTTCTTGACTTATAACAATTTAAAGACGAGAAATGGGAAAAAACCCATCATGATGAAAAACGCACTTACAGGTTTAAATAACTATTGGCTACTATTAGAATGTTGAAAAAATAAAATAAAATTTCTCTTGTTCTAATTAAGATAGAAACATGATTTAAACGTCATTTTAAGCGCAAAAGAACACAAAAATTTTTAATGCAATAAAAATATTTTAGAAAATTCGAACAATTTTGTGTCCTGGACTCCCTTAATGTAAGAATTTATGGGTGAAAAGCGAATTACTGAATGAAAAGGAAATTAATGGCAGCATTTTATTTCTTCATTTGGTTTTCGCAAGAGAATCAGCCTGCTAACTATTATTTACAGAGAAATACATAAGTATATAAAATAATTAATTTTTAAGACCATTCAATGAAAAAAAATCCGTCAATAATGTTGTATTTTCTTTCAAGATATAAACTTTACAATTGAAATCTGAATGACTTCAACTTCAGTTGGAAAAAAATAAATAACTTGATTACGTATTAACCAAAATATTTGTAAGATTTTTTTTTTCTATTTCAATTTAGTTTCAAATGGATCTGTAAATAAAACATCAGATAGGAATTCTATTGAGTAAAACTTTTTATTTAAATAAAACATACTAATATAACCATTTAAATAATTTGTAAGTATGAATTCCCATTTAACCCTGCATTATTCACTCCATCAGATCAATAATAATCGATTTTCAAGTGAGAAGGAATGGAAATTAAATGTAAGCGATAACCAATAAAAGGAATCCTTTTCTTCTAGGGTATCGTATTTAAAAAAACTAAATGCCTTTATTCAACATTTTGAGATTGTAGTCGTATTAACCTAATAAAATTTCTCCCTAGCATTCAAAATCTAGACTCTTGCATAAGAAATGCGTGACTTGTATTTCAATAATTTCAGCTGAAATGTAATTTGAAATGTTCGAATAAAATTAAATGCTTGAAGTGTTTTTAGAATCAGAATATGCTGTTTTTAGAATTATTTGTGAACTGATACGAGTTTTTGTTAAAACCAATTTTTTATTATTTATTTATATGATCTCTTTCACTTTTATGAATTTACCATCCAAAGGAAATTACCATTCCAAACACCATGAAATGGGACACAAATAATATTATAATAAAATATTGAATGTTACAGAAATTTTTCGTCTAGTTAAAAAACTGTAGAATTTAGTAGTTAGTTAAGTAAAACTTTTATTAAATAAATTGTCAAATGTCTTTTCGATATTTTTTCACCTATGTAGAAATGTGTGATAAATTATCCATTGCCATAATTTTTTTTAATCTGCAAATAAACTAAAATTCTTAGTTTAAAATGCTAATCGCAAGAACCAAGCTACTGAATTTTTTACCATAAAACTTTTGTTCCTGAACTTTTCAATTTGAAGCTTCACTACCAAATGTGCGTAGGATTCCAATTAGTTGTCACATTCTTTATTTCCCTTGGAAAAAGGGTAAGTCAAGCTTTATATCGTATAGATTCACGCCGGTGAAATGGTGATCAGAACTACCTGTTTCGATGGATATTTTGAGCCACACACAGGGACTTGGGAGTGCTTAACCTTAATCAAACATGAAAATTAATTTGGCACTAGGGTTGCGACTTCAATTCTTCCAACACAATGTGCCCATACACAGTGCGGTCTTTCTATGCACCATCGAAAGTTGCCATTTTGGTATGGTATAGTAAACATTGTTGACATTTCGTAATAAAAGGTTCGATACCCAAAGCTCATAATTTTTATTTCTTTACTAGCCGGGCTTCACCCGGCTATGCTCGGGCTTTGGCCATCTACGCTCAGGCCATCCGTCCACCAGACAGACGGCTTTGAATTGATTGAGGGAGAGGGAGTATTTTCATAAGAGGCAATATTAATTTGCAGCCTCCCCCCACCCCACAAAAAGAAAAATTTGGTATTCGTATTAACATCCACCACCACCTGGTATGATATGAGCATACCTGCATTACAAAAAGGTAAAATTTCATGTGCCAATCTGGAGCTGAATTGTAACGGAACAGCATTAACCTCTTGAGACCCGAGAAAAATAAAATTTAAACATTTTTTATAATTATAGTTTATTAAAACAAATGGGCATTAAAGATTGTTTTTCAAGAAATAAATGAATTTAAATTTTGCAAATTTGCAGGGGGGCACATCCGTTTTATTGAATGTTGAGTTCATAAGTACGATAAATGACAAACCTGCACAAAAACATTTAAACAAAAAACTTTATTTAGGTAAACTAATAAACTTTATAAAGTTTATACTAAGTTAATTATTGAATTTTAAATAAAAATTTCATTAAAAAATTAATTATTGAATTTTAAATGTGTATTGCTAATAGTTAATATCAGTTAATTACTTATCAATTTACATTAAGATACATGAAATCTTAAAAACAATTTCTTTCGGCAGAAATACACAAAAACATTTTGCAAGCTGTGCAACGGACTTTTGTTTTTTTACTACATCCAGTATTTCTGCAGTATGCAGAATTCTTGATTACAGCAAACTGATTAAAAATAGAACCAAAAGAATAGAATGCAACTAATTCAGATACCAATAATACAAAAAATTATTTTATATCGTAGTAAGCAATCAAAAACATTATACACACTTCAATAATAGCAAAACAAAGCATGATGGTAAAATAGAAAGGAAAGTTAAAACAGAAGTAAGAAGTTAAATTTTAAAATTATTAAGCATGTAAAAAATCACATGTAATCACATAAGCATGTAAGTTCAATTTCCAAATTCAAAGTTATTATGGTATTCCAAAACAAAAGAGTATTCAACAAAACAAAGAAATGACGAACTTCAATTCACCAACCGTAAGCCAGTCTGGAAATGGAACAGCCAACATTAATTGAATACCGAAATTGAATCACTTGACACTCGAATCACAGCTCACTTGAATTAAAAAAATTTTTCACTTATAATTGCCAAAAAATCCCTCAAAAATCAGTACATCTTCAAATGATCTATTTATGATATTTATGATTAAAAAGCTTGAATTAAAAGTATGAAAAATAGAAAAATAATTAAAAATCAGACACACGATGAAACATTTCTTTTCAGTGATTCATTTTTTTAAGGAGAATCTCGCTGTGTTTACGTTTTGTTCGGTGGAGTATGCATCTAGAATTGAAATATCTCTAAAACTATTAAAGTAACAGAATAAGTATACACAGAAAAAATTATCAGCTTCTAAAGCTCTTTCTAAATATGTAAAATTTATGTACTTTCTTAAAAAAATGCATCGATTTTAATATTTAAAACATGGCGGTTGCGTTTTGTATGCATTTTGTGGAGTATGCATTTATAATTGAAATATATCTATTAAAGTAACAAAATGAAGTAACAAAACTATTAAAGTAACAAAATGAATGTACGCAGAAAAAATTATCAGTTTTTAAAGCTCTTTCCAAGTATGTAACATTTATGTATTTTCATGAAAACAAAGTACATCGATTTCGACATTTTCGAACATGGCCGAATTTCATAACGAATGCCAAACCGGAAACTGTCTACCCGGAATTGTTCCCCGTTTCCGGCCGACAGACACCGTTTTCTTTTATTTATATAGATGATGCACTCAGCTGTTGTGCACCGACCTGCATATTCACCTGTAAATTCGTTTACAGACATCTGAAACACCGTGAACTTTTTCTTTCTTTTTTTTATTTCGCCATTAAGTGCTTCTCTTTTTACTGCCACATGAGCGTGAATTTACAATTTTCTCCCTAAAGATCAACATACTCTCATTAGCCTTATAATATATTTTTCCCTACAAAATAAAATTTACCTAATATTTTCAACTTGCAAGTTCCTTGCATACTAGTTTTGTCTTCACAACGAAGACTTAAAATTTTACGAATTAAAATGCTACGAATATTTACTTTATCTATGGACTTAGCTAGCCAACTTTTAATGTAACCGGTACAAATATTCCAGAATATGTAGTAAAATATTATTTCTAACCAAAGAAACAAAAAATTGTCTAGATCTTATATGTTGTTTCAGCTTATAAGGCTATTATTGAACAGAACATTTTCTCGGAATATTTCATTATCAGTACCACTTTTTTACAGTTATACTTTTTGGACGCAAAAGAAAGGGAAAGGAAATTGTGGCCAGATATCACACGACACACAAAAAATATTTCTATAGAAAGCGTCATAACTGAAGCAAACTAGCTTCTCCTAGTCTAAATAACAGTCTAAAACAGCAAGTTAAGGGGAAAATAAAAAATCGAAACCTTACATAAAACTATTATTCATTAAAAACGCAAAAGAACTTTAAAAATAACAATTATATTTTCACCTATTACTAAAAATAAAACTCGTATTCTGGAACGAAGACACTGTCTTCAAACATAAATTCAATCGAATCATATTCCCTCTCTAACGGTGGTTCACTATTTTCCATCTCCTGCTTTGGAACTTCGCGAGCATTGAGCTATGAGTCTTCAATAAGTGGTATCAGTTTGCTTAAACTGCAAAATAAATAATCTGCTTCTGTATGACTTTTTTCGATTTGCTTAAAATGCAATTATTTGCTTAAAATGCTAGCATTCGGCGTTCTCGAACCACACTTACCTGCAATTTTATACTGTAAAATATAAACAAATCAAATAAACAAAAAATAAAAAGCAAGCATAGACTGCTAAATCACTTTAACTTAACTTAATAAAAAACATATGTAACAACGCTGGGGATTTTTTGGAGGCATGTAACATTTTCGAGGAAAACTTAAGTAAAAACAATTTCCCTAAAAATTTCGACAACTTAAAAGTTTAAAAAAAATTGGCATTTAGACTCAGGAATTTTTAAAGATCTTTAGGATAGTGTTTATGTTTTCATTTGGTTAAGCTGTAATGGGGGGTGGCACTGTAGTATTGTTACAATGACGTAACTACTAGGATAGAATTGGCTGCTGTTTCGCCATAACCGTCCCTTACGGAATTGGGGGGTGTATGCATCTTTGACTTTGCATTAGGATTATTTGTGTGCTTGCATGTACGGTGCGTTGAGCCCTTACTGTAAGTTGTGCTTGCCTTTTCATTTTCTTTCGACTAATTGCTTCCATGGGGAACTCGGGGCCTTGGAATGTCTGTTGGTTTTACCTGCATCCTATTCAGAAAGTTCCCCTTGAGGTAACTGATTTGGTTAGGCTCCCTGATGAAGAGACCTTTCGGTTACCTCTATGTTGTTTTATGGTTCAGTTCAGGCACTTATACAGAATCTTGCCTCTGGTGCGAGGATGCCCTGAGGGCTTGATTTCTGTTTGTTTTTTGTCTATATTCTTATTAAATTTATCTATCTCTGTTGGATTATTTATTTTTAGTTATATCTGCAATTTTATACTTAAGTTTGTTTAAGCACCAGGAATAGAGTGGGTTTCAGTCTTCTCAAAAAAAAAGGTAAACAACTTAATTTATAGACGACAAAAAAAAAGTCTTCTCATAGGTTAGGAATGTGCCCCCATAAGAATTTTGAAGGTGCGAATTTGAATCCGATACTTCCCCTGTTTATTTAATATTCGTTTATGTCCGATTCCGGACGTGTAGCAAAATCTTATGTTAGTGGCAGGATTATGTGAAGAGACGGGAAAGGTTTGAAAAAGTTCGAAAAAATAAAAGGATCACGAAAAATTATGATAAAAATTTCTTAAAATAATTCAATTTTTTATAAATCATTAGCTATTTTCTAATGAAACATATAAACTCAACTAATCTTAATATGAAGCTATATACAGGGTGTCCATAATTAAAGTCCCACTTTCAAAAGGCTGCAAAAAAAGAACCACTGGTCAGAATGACTTCAAATTTGAACTGAATATACTGGAAGAAGGGGGAAACGATTTGGCATAATTAAAAAAAGTTCCAAAATGTATCAATGGCGCTATAACATTTTGGAACTATTTTTTTCATTATGCCAAATCGTTTCCTCCTTCTTCCAGTATATTCAGTTCAAATTTGAAGTCATTCTGACCAGTGGTTCTTTTTTTTGCAGCCTTTTGAAAGTGGGACTTTAATTATGGACACCTTGTACATATCTTTAAAGTAAAATTGATTAACACTATATTTTTCTTACATTCAAATTTTGCTCCCTTCTTAAACGCCATAAAGATGAAGAAGAAAATTGTATTTTAATCTTTATAGCGAATAATATATGGATAAATACTTTTTTTTTGTTGTCAAAGTATAAATGGATCAAGTGAGAAATAAAAGCGAGATATTCATACTAAACTAATAAAATAATAAACTATCAGGACACAGCACGTAATTCGACAATTTTGCCTAAGCGAAAATAAAGTATTTAAAGTAGTATGCATGTTTTTATATAATATATTCGGAATATGCTTCAGTAAGGCTTAAAAAAATGGAAATATCAATAAAGTTTTAGTTGATTTATTCCTTGCATCAGCTTTTCTTATAAAAGAATATTCCTGAGAAAAAATGGAATAGATTTTAAGTAAATGCTGGAAAATTTTCCCCACCACGCAATTGTGATCTTTCCTGTAAAGACCGAAAACAAAATGTCAAAGAATGTAAAGTGCCAAATATCAATCGATTTTGATTGTGCGTGATTTATCTTTCAAATCAATGTTCACGATAAACACTTTTTTCAAAGTATTTTAAGTATTGATTTTTGCATAACAAACAGCAGCCTTTTCCTGACGAAAATCAAATACGATGCGTTCATGACAAAATCCACATTGCCACATTCAGAATAAATGAGATTTTTATTACTTTTATCATTTGATACACAGGCAATAACAACGTTTTGGTGGTTAATAATCAAGTTTCAGTAATTATAATGTTTATAACAATTTTCTGAAAAGATTTATAAACCTAGAATTCGAGAAATTTTGAATGCTTTGTGCAGTTGTAAAAATATATTTTATGGGCAGATGCTGATAGTGACGCGCATTTGTTACATCGCTACGTCAAATCCTCTTCATTTCTAGGTAAATTTTAGTAAAAATTCTATTATCATATAATCATCCTCATGAACGTTAAAACACAGGGTGAGTGGGTGAATGGAAGTATGGTATAGTATTTTTGGACTTATTCATGAACTGCATTTCATACTCTGCTGACTTAATAGCACTTACCAATGCAAGCACACTTGGGGACTGATTGGTTAGTTGGTCGAGTGAGGTCAACTTTTGCTACACAAGGAGCAACTAGACCAGGAGCTACAGTTTTAATCCGACTCCGAACAGATACAAACAATCATGCCAACAGTGGGACTCGAAACTATAGGGTCTGGACCGAATACACACAATGGGCCTGAAGAGTTTCCAGTTTTACGATGTCAAATATGAATCTTCTGTAAAAGGAAAATGTATTTGCATAAATCTGAGTTGAAGTTTTTAATACTTTTCATGCCGTTGTAAGTGTATCCATGTTCAAGGACAGTTTAATTTATCAAAACTTCGCACGAAATTCTTATCCTTTTGTGTTTCTTGTTCTAGATTTAATTTTTGATATATCAATGCTGATAGGAATTCGGAAAAATTCAAATTAGTAGTTTTTGCTGTTTTGGGGGGACAAAGGAGAATTATTTTGGTAGTAAAGCAATTCATATCATTACCCATGCAGAAATGCAGAGGCCATCAGCTGAATATATAACCAGTTCATGTTGATGTTTGTGTTAATTTTTAGGCTACAAAAATAATTTAGAATCAAGAGTAGTTTGCTGAAGATTAAAAACTTATGAATGAAGAAAGACTTTCTTTTATCTAAGTAAGATTTGCTAAATTTCAACGTTTGAAAAAGCACGATTAAATATAAACATGCGTATACATATAATTCACATGTACATATAGATGCACACACACGTATATATATATATATATATATATATATATCGGGGTACCTTGACTTACGAGTGTCCCAACTAACTATTTTTTTTAGATATGAGCAGTCTGCCTGCCTACTTTTTGCTTTGAGTTGCGAGCTAAAATCCGAGTTACGAGCCAGTTTCAGATAACCCACCACATCATTGTTGTGCTCGCATTTGTGTTTGCAGTTATTTTGCAAAACTTCATTTTTCCAACTATGGGTCCCAAGAACTTGAAAGCAAATGACAGTGCTGAGAAAAAAAAGCGGGTGATGTGCATTAAAATTATCGAAAAACATGTCCAAGATGTACGTGTAGTCGACTTGGCGGAGGAATACAGCCAAGGGCGTTAAATAATTTCTAAACAGTGGACATATATCAATGAAAATACAGAGAAGTTGATGATGGTGGGGGTGACGGAGAAGCAGCTCTCAGGAGATACCGTGACGGAGGCTATAATCTGCGGGAAGGCAGGAGCTATTTACTCTGATTTGCTGCAGCAGACCCTAGGCCTTCGACGAAAGAGGCATCGGGCAAGCCGTTTAAAGCCAGTCGGGGCTAGTTCGAGAATTTTAAAAAAGAGGACCGGCATTCAATAAGTCGTCATGCATTAGTGAGGCGTAGTGAGAGCGTAGTGAGAGCGGATATGAAGGCAGCTAAGGATTACCTGAAAACTTTTGTCGGAATTATTACAGCTGACGGATATAGCCCCCAGCAAGTTTTCAGCTGTGACGAGACACGACATTTTAGGAAAAAGATGGCAAGGAGGACTTATATAACGGCAAAGGAGAAGAGGATACCATGCCACAAACTCATGAACGATAGGCTAACCCTCGCACTTTGCACCAATACGAACGGTGACAGAACGATTATGCCGCTGCCCGTTTACCTTTCGGAAAACCCCAGAGCCTTTAAGTCACATAATATTCTGAAAGAAAAAATGTAGGCTACGTGGAGGGTAAACCCGAGGGCATGAATCACCAGGCATTTCTTTGTGGAGTGGGTGAATTTGGTCTGTGGTCCTGATGTTAAGAATTATCTTCAGGAAAATAACCTACCCCTGCAAGCCCTTCTCTTTCTAGACAATGCACCTGATCACCCACCTTACCTCGAAGATGACATCCTCGAAGAGTTCAAGTTTAGAAATGTTCGCTACCTACCTAGAAGACCTACCTACCTACCTACCTAGTTTAGAAATGTTCGTTAACCACCCAACACCACTCCTATCCTGCAGCCTATGGAGCAGCAGGTGATTTCTAATTTCAAGAGGCTCTTCACGTAGCACCTGTTCTGCCTCTGCTTTGAGGTGACGGAGAGCACAAACCTCATCCTTCTAGAGTTCTGGAAGGACCACTATAACATTATGATATGCCTCACAATTATAGATTAGCCTTCAGGGTGTAACAAAGAGGATCTCATCCTCTGCGAAGAATGGAATTTCAATTCCTTTCAGTGGAGAAAATTGATTTGACATACGAGTAATTTAAGTTACGAGCACCGTCAAGATCCTCTGAAATCCGCTCTTGCCCCAATCTGCAATATTTCATATTAAACTGTCAACACTTGAAAATCATTCGAGTAATGAGCACGAGATTATTCTAACTAATTAATTAATCCTTACCTTGGGTATCAAACAAGGAAATATCCGTTTTATATACGCCTCAAAGGAAGACGTCTCGGAAGTGTTGTCATGTAAATTCTCGGCTTTTCCGTCCTAAGTGTTTTCATATAACCACGCTGATGCTCTCTGCGTTCCCCTTCAAAGTCCACCAATATGCTTTGTTTGTATCTACGACTGCTAATCTGTCTCAATTGTTTGCATCATCATATTTCCAAGTGTTTTCCCTAAGTCCATCTCCATATTATCTCCATACTACACACGTCTGTATGTGTGTATGTGTCTGTGTCTTCAGGGTCATGATTTTTACTAACTCAGCAATTTCATTGTTCATGATTTCCTTATAGTTACAGTTAGAAGTTTAACAACTGCTAGCTGGCAAGTTTCTCACGGTTATATATAGCTCTAGTTGGGAGCTCGCCTGAGGGTAGTTTAAAAATTGCTGAAATATTAAGCAGGGGTTAGTAAAATTAGAAATTAATTGGTCAAATTAAGTTAGGGAGGGCTTTTCATAAAGTTAGGGACTGAGGAATAATTTTTGTCATATATAAGTATCTCACTCATATATATATATATATATATATATATATATATATATATACATTGAAGTGCCACTGAATTAGGGATAGCAAAGCCTATGCAAATTGTGTAGCGCTGCGCATCATGTATGCGCAAGTGAGGGTGCTGTGGTAACTGCATATATAGCACGTACTGTGATTGTTCTGAATTAGTTGTTGGAAATACCAGTATGGGTAAACTGCCTGATTTAGACGCCTTCGATCGCGGACAAATCGTAGGTGCGCGACGCATGGGCCATTCAATTTCCGAAATCGTCAGACAGCTAGGATTTTCAAGGTCGACAGTGTCAAGAGTATACCAAGAATACATGGATGGTGGAAAAAAAACTAGCGATCGGGCAAACTGCAAAGGACAATTAGCCTTGACAGTGCGTGGTGAGAGACGGCTCAGGCGTATTGTACGTAGCCAGCGAAGCCAAACATTAGCTCAAATTACCAACAAGTTTAATGACGGTGCCAGTCGTACAGTCAGTAAACGGACTGTGCAACGCTCACTTCACCGTATGGATTTCGGGAGCCGTCGACCTACGAGAGTACCATTGCTCTATACTCGCCATCGGGCTGCACGTCTTGCCTGGGCAAGAGAGCACAGAGACTGGAGTGTAGAGGACTGGAAACGAGTAGCATGGAGTGATGAGTCTCGATTCCGACTACTTAACGCCGACGGGAGGCTGAGAATATGGCGTCAGGCTCATGTAACCATGGATCCTGCATGCCTGGCTGGAACTGTACAAGGGCATGGTGGCTCAATCATGGTCTGGGGTGTTTTTTCGTGGCACAGTTTGGGATCTTTGGTACGTGTACCAACCTCCCTCAATGCAATTCG
Organism: Dolomedes plantarius; assembly: GCA_907164885.2. NCBI lineage: Eukaryota > Metazoa > Arthropoda > Arachnida > Araneae > Dolomedidae > Dolomedes > Dolomedes plantarius. Next base: position 208,687,875 of record OU015494.1, read on the forward strand.
GTACGTAGAGTTGCTGGATGATCACCTCCATCCGTTTATGCTGTTCTGTTATCCGCACGGTAATGGAGTTTTCCAGCAAGACAACTGTACCTCTCACAAGTCCCGGTTGGCTACTGGCTGGTTGGATGAGCATTCCTCTGACTTCTCTGTCATGAATTGGCCACCTAGAAGCCCAGACTTAAATCCTATTGAGCATCTTTGGGATGTTTTGGAACAAGGCGCGAAAGGCCATCACACAGCACCAAAGAACCTTACTGAATTATGGACAGCTTTAGCCAATGTTTGGCAAGCCATTCCCATGGAACGTTTCCAGAAACTTGTTGAATCTATGCCTCCTCGTGTGGCAGCCTTTACCAAGGCCAGAGGAGGCCCAACTCGTTACTAGGTAGGTATTCCTAATTCAGTGGCACTTCAGTGTATATATATATATAAAAGGGTTTTTTAGGGCTAGGAGAGTTTAAGGGAACTAAAGGGGTGTGTCAGAGAAAATCGGATTAACAACGCTAATCGTAGTGACTTTCAGGTAAAATAAGAATAGTTTGCAACAACGTCGATGGCAGCACCCGACTGGTGTCAAATACTATTTCACCATGAAGAGCGAGGATGACCTCGGAATTCTAGATTTAGGCGCTGTTTTCTGCAGAATCAGCAAAGAACTTTCTAGAATATTCTATGCTGAGTCAGGGCGTCTCTTGCTGAAGGCACAAAACAAAGGAACAAGTTATTTGACGCGAAGCATTCGATGGGGTGAGAGCTATGGCTCTCGAGATGGATTTCGGACGGAGTGGTCTTCAAACATATTTTCGTTTCGGACCTCTGGGCCCACGACGTTGAATAAATGATATTAAAGGATAGCTTGTCTTCATTCTTCATCCACCGGACCACAAATGGGACATTTTCACCACCTCTATAACGCACAAATTACCAAGTTTTTCATATATATATATATATATATATATGAAGAGCAAAAAAAAACTGGTACAGGTGTGAGGATGCAAATAACGGATATATGCAACCAGTAAGCGAAACGCGATACGGTCGGCAACACCTATATCAGACAAAAGGTATCTGGCAAAGCTGTTAGATCAGTTCCTGCTGCTATAATAGCAGGTTATCACGATTTATGTGACTTAGAAGTTCAAAACTGCTAGCTGGCAAGTTTCTCACGACTATATATAGCTTTAATTGGAAGCTCTCCTGAGGTGTCGAACGTGGCGTTATAGTCAGAGCATGAGAGATGGGACATAACATCTCCAAGTTAACGATGTGGAGTTGGTTTTTCAGAGTGGGATTTTCACGCACGATCATTTCACGAGTGTACTGTGAATATCAGGTATCCGGTAAAACATCAAATGTCCGACAGTGGGGCAGCCGGAAAGAGACCTTGAAAGAACGGGACCGTCGATGACTGGCTAGAATCCTTAAAGGAGATAGACTTGCAACACTCTGCAGGTCTGCAATTATGAGTGAAGTGGCACATGTTTGTGCATACTGCGTTTGGGCTAATCTCGACGTCAGCGGCATGGGCGCGGCTCGTTTTATTTATGTGTTTTTTGTTTGTTTGTTTTATTAGTCACACCCCTTAATTTTTTTCTCAGGTTTAATGATCTGAATTTTCTTCGGGAGGACAAGGTAATAAATAGTCCGAAGGAGTTTTGAGCACGCCACTTCACGGGGAAACAACGCACCTGCGGGTCACGACTCACATCGATGAACTAATTAGTGAGAAATCGAGAGACGGCCCGGGTCGTGCTTTCCCTCCACCCACACTAATCTCGAATCTTTGGGTTCTCTTTTCCTTTTTCTCTTTCTTGATCTCTAGAGCATTCTATTTTTAGTTCCTATTCTCTAAATCTATGCTAGTCAAAATTATTTTTGAGCCATCCTAAATGACCTCCGTCGCCATCTAAATAGCCACTTCAGCCAGCCGATCTGCACAGTTCACGCTACTGCACTACTGTCACTGAGGCCCTGGCGTGGGGAGCCGGAGGCCTGTCTTGGCGCGTCCGCGGAATAGCCATCATCTGCGGTATATCCCCACGGATGGGAATCTACACTCGGAAGGCCTCTTTTAAGCCATAGCGAGACCCATCTCGTGACCTGAAGACATGCAACACTTCCTCAAATTGCTGCGTATTTCAATGCTGGGGCATCAACTAGTGTCAGCATGCGAACTGTTCAACGTACCATCATTGATATGGGCTTTCGGAGCCACAGGCCCACTAGTGTACCGTTGTTGGATACACAGCACACGGCTTTAAGCCTCGCCTGGGCCCATTAACACCTTCATTGGACAATTGATGACTGGATCCACGTTGTATTATCTGACGAGTCTCGTTTCCAGTTGTATCGGGAAAATGGGCGTGTACGGGTATGGAGACAATCTCATGAATCCATGGATCGTACATGTCAACAGGGGACTGTTCAAATTGGCGGAGCCTCTGTGATGGTATGGAGCGTGTGCAGCTGGCGTGATGTGGGACCCCTGATAAGTCAATAAACGACTCTGACAGGTGACGGGTACGTAAGCATCCTATCAGATCATCGTCACCCATTCATGTCCATTGTTCATTCCAACGGCCTTGGACAATTCCAGCAGGACAAGGCGAAACCGCACACGTCGAGAGTTGCTACCGAGTGGATCCAGGATCACTCTTCTGACTTTAGACACTTCCGTTGGCCACCTAAATCCCCAGACATGAACATTATTGAGCATAGCTGGTATGCCTTGCAAACCGCTGTTCAGAAGAGATCTCTACCTCCTCGCACTCCTATGGATTTATAGACTGTCCTGCAAGATTCATGGTGTAAATTGCCTCCAGGATACTTTGATAATTAGTCGAGTCCATGCCACGTCGGGTTTCAGCACTTCTGCGAGCTCGTGGGGGCCCTATATGACATTAGGCAGGTGTACCAGTTTTTCTGGCTCTCCAGTGTGTGTTTTTGTATATATATATATATATATATATATATATATATATATATATACACTCATGGACAAAAAAATTAGCGCACCAAGAAGGAGTCGTCAAAATGAAACGAAATTTTACATACGTAATAACTACTTTGATATAAGTAAATGATAAGAAAATCAAAGAAAAAGGATAATTTATTTCAGAGAAAAAGGCAAAAGAACGGAGGAGTTAATACTCCGTTGGACCCCCTCTAGCGCGAATGGACGATGCGATACGATCGGGCATTGAGTCATACAAGTTCTGTATGATGTCTTGAGACATTTCGTTCCATATTTGCTGTAACCTTGCCTCTAGTTCGTTCAAACTCGTGAGATGCCCAACTCGTCGTCCCAAATGATCCCAGATATGCTCGATTGGAGACAAATCTGGGGATCGGGCAGGCCAAGGAAGGGTAGTAACAGTGCGGAGACAGTCTTGTGACACCCTTGCCGTATGAGGCCGAGCATTGTCTTGTTGAAAAATGGCTCTTGGGAGCCGTTGCATGAGTGGCAACACATGTGGTTGCAGGATTTCGTGAACATACCGCTGGACTGTCATGTTGCCACGGAACAATACTAGGGGTGACCGTGTATTGTAGGCAATGGCACCCCATACCATCACACCAGCTGTGGGAGCGATGTGTCGCTGTACAGCAAAGGCAGGATTGAAGCGTTCACCACGGGCTCTACACACACGAACACGATTGTCATCACTGCCGAGATTGAATCTGGATTCGTCGCTAAAGACGACCTGGTTCCATTCCGCTGCAGTCCAGTTTCCTCGTGCGCGGCAAAACTCCAAACGGAGGCGTCGATGGGTGGGCGTCAAGGGCAGCACACGTAATGGGCGCCGCGATACCAACTGTCCTTCAGCCAGGCGCCTTCGTATGGTTCGAGAAGACACAGAGGCCCCTAGTGAAGGTGCTACATGTGCCTGGATGGCGGCCGATGAAGCAGTTGGCTGTACGCGTACATTTCTTACGATGTGGCGGTCTTCTCGGCGACAGGTCTGTCGAGGGCGTCCTGAGCCTGGTCTTCGTGTACATGACATCTCTCGGGTCCACTGGTCCCAACACCTCCTCACAACACAATCAGAGCGGCCTAATTGACGAGCTACTCGCCTAGCTGACCACCCATCTTCCATCATCCCGACGATTCTCCCCCTCTCAAACTGCGACAACTGCTTATATTGTCTTCGAACACGGCGTAATGGCATGTCTATCTCAGCTCTTCCTTTGTAAATGATTCAGCACACTCAAACAAGCTTTGGTTACCTGTTTTATACTCCACAGAGTACGATGTTCAACGCCCTCTACCGGCTATACGTAATGCGCAATCATGCTGCATTTCTAATCATTTGCATATCTCCCCGACATGTACCTTCGTTGCAAGTTTCGTTACGATCCCGCAATTATTTCTTGGTGCGCTAATTTTTTTGTCCATGAGTGTATATATATATATATATATATATATATATATAGTTTTCTTATTTTTAGATAACGAAATGTATTCTTCAACAGTATTAGTGTATTTTCCTTCTTTGTTAGTGCTTTATAACTTGGCGTGTTTAATAATGATTCTGTAAATAAATTTTAGCTAAAATGTCGGAATTTTTCTAGCAAATATTTTAATTGATATTATGTCAGCACTTGCAAAATAGAATATAAACCATGTTCAAATAAATTTATTTTGCTTGCAAAACCACCAAAGGGGAAGACCTACGAGCGTAAAGACCTACAAGTACTAAAAAAGTTCTATTTATCAAGCATACAGCAAACTAACAAAATGAGTTGAGAACTACCCAAATAGATCGAATAAGAAGCCTTAAAACACCTTCAAAATGGCAATAAAGTAATGAAAGAAAATATTAATCGCACGTGTTAGAAAAGGAAACGTGTATCATCATACAGTTGGGCTAAAGTATCAATTATACTTTTTTTGCACAAGTGACGTCAGATGAATAAGTTTTGAGAGATGACACTGATAAATAAGGATTCCGTAGAAATGATAAAATTTTTCTTATTCTTATATTGCATTTCGCACTTATTTCGAATACGAGTTAGTATTTTTTGTTTGGGACCTGATTTTTGATGTAACACAAATTCTATATTTCTGCATTCATCTTTAATATTATCACGTTAAAGCCCCTTTAGTGACGTACTTAAAGTCTTACAATATCCATTTAATTATTTCATCCACATCTTATGACACAATGAATGTTCTTGAGTTGAACTAATGAAAAATCAAGAATTCTCAATTCATTTTCCTCTCTAAAAATAGTGTCATTATAAAAATGTGTCGCTATTTACTGTAGCTATGGAAGCACATATAATATTAGAAATCTAACCTTTAACAGCACAAGTATATTTTTTAAACATTTAAGTTTTTTCAGGCTGATAGTGAAACATGATTTGTAACTTATAACTTCTAAAGATTGGTTTGGTTTGGTTTGGGTTTTATGGCGCAAGGTTCCATTTCGGACAAAATGCGTCAAACACATGGTAAAATCCTAGTGAAAACCAACCTAAAAGATAACAGCGAGAAAAAATATAAAATACAAAGTTAGAGCGTCGAACGCAAAACCCAAATAAAAAAGTAAAAATTATTAAAAAGCCTATACATAAACAAGAAAACAATGGATAAATAGTATGAACCATAAAAAGGCGTACGAAAGTGGGCAGTGAAAAAAAAACTGACTGTAGTGCTACAAAAAAAAGTAAAAAAAAAGTAAAAGTAAAGTAAAATGCAAAACCCAAATAAAAAAGTAAAAATTATTAAAAAGCCTATACATAAATAAGAAAACAATGGATAAATAGTATGAACCATAAAAAGGCGTACGAAAGTGGGCAGTGAAAAAAAAACTGACTGTAGCGCTACAAAACAAAACAAAACCAATACAGTGGAATCTCGATCGATCGTTTTCGGATCCATCGTTTTTCCGTATGTGTCGTCTTTTTCAGTTGGAGAAGAACAGTTAAAAATAAGTTAAAAATAATACAGTGGAATCTCGATCTATCGTTTTTCAAGGGACCGATTGAAATGAACGATAAATGCGGGAAAACGATAGATGCGGAAACATAACAAAGCAATATGATCGGTGGGACTGGATAAAATGAACGACACATACGGAAAAACGATGGATCCGAAAACGATCGATCGAGATTCCACTGTATTGGTTTTGTTTTGTTTTGTAGCGCTACAGTCAGTTTTCCGCTACATGAGGGCTATTTAGACCGGGACCTACAATTTAAAGCCGATTCTGCACGGTTACAAACATTCATGCCACCAGTGGGACTCGAACCCACAGGTTCTGAAACGAATGCCAGTGACCTAGCCATTTGGCAGTCATCTGACTAAAACTTACAAAAACTAGGGTAAAAACCAGAATAACGAATAAATGTGAGCAGCGCAGGATGTGGATGTTCACCAATTAAAATCTATATAGATGGATAAGAACAGTTTAAAAGTCTTACGTATAAATTTTTAAAACGTTTACAGGATGTTTAAATTTTAAGAATTGTTAAAGGACACTTGCATTCTGGACAATTCTGAGTACTCTCTCCTAAAATCAGATGTACATGAGTATTATATCCAATGCGTAAGCGGATCAAAACAATGTAACTCTTCCTGTTTACGAGTGATGACCAAAGTGAAATATTTTATTTAACGCTGTGAAACTTGTTGTTCACTTGCGGATTCCAATTTTCTTGCCATTTGCACCGTATTATTTTCCTGGCGGCCAATTTCATGTCGCTCTTGGATATTGGTTTGTGTAGAATAACACAAGCAGTTTCTGCAGCTGCGTCTGCCAACTCATTGCCATGAATTCCGTCATGACATAACTTCGAAAGAATATTTTGGGATAAAGCGGGAGTAAAAGATGTAAACACAGATGTAGAAAGCTATACGAGTATTGTAGGAAAAATGCATTCAAAACAAATAGGATTTATCTGTGCAGTTTAAAAAATACATAATTTCCGATGACAAAACAAATAAAAGTAGAAAAAAATACTTACAAAAATCAAAGACAATACAAATTATTTTAATTCTACAGCTACCAAGTCAAGAGACTGACTTTAAACTGATAGGGTATACGAGAGCTTATGTACACCTAATGCAGAGGAATCGGACATTTCCTTGGCCAATCCAATCTAAACTACGTTTCAATGAATTATGTTTATACTTGACAACATACAGTAGAACGAGGATGATCTCCTTAAACACCAGAATTCTAGCAGTTATTGGCAGGTTATCCGCTATATTTCTTTCTAGGGGATTTATTCCTTTGTCTTTCTTTGAGAGTACAAAAACTAGAAAATACTTTTAGATTCCAATGTCTTTAATCACCTAAATATGGCCATTTTAGAGTGACTATGAAAACTGAACCCGGAACCTCATCAACAGAATTCAACCCTATTCGTGAACATTATAATATTCGTCGACGATTAGATTATATGCAGACTAATTATTACCCTCCTTACAAACGACTTAATGTTTTGCCAAATTAAATTTACTGCCGAAGGATAATCTCTCCCTTTGAGCTGAGGTCCTAATCATTTATTGCTAACAGAGGAAGAATTTTAAGGCCGTTTTTATATTTCTAAACATCAATAAATTATTGCCCAAAATATCGTCTGATTTGGGGGAAAAAATGTAAATTACTCATCTTATGTCTCTAAACAGAATTTAAGTTTGTTCCATACTTGCTTAGCGCTTATTTTACGAAACATCCGATATTATATCTATGTTCTTAAGCAAATTTAGGGGAAAAAATATATTCTAAAATTCGTTTTTTACAGTTTTTCTTTTAGCAGATATTTGAAGCTCACCCAAGAGAAAACTGTCAATACTTAGCAACTGAAATTAATCGAAATAAAGTAGCTCGCAAGATCAAAACGCGTTGTTTATATTATGCTCAAAATTTACGCATCAAACAGATGGTTTTTAAAATAAATTTAACTTAACTTAGTGTTTTTATAATTTGGATAAAATGAAATGTATGTGAAAATTGGTTCCCAGTATTATCTGAAAATCTTTGATTTTTCATATATACATGTTTGTTATGCATTTCTTCTTTGATTATCTATCAAACTATCATCTATATAGGTTTTTCCTTTCAGATTTCTCCTAAAAAATTAAAGACTTACTTATTCATCTTATGATACATTCTTGCAGTTTTCTGGTAACCAGTTGAGACATACTTGAAATGAGTAGAGCGAGATGCTAAATTTACGCAGCACGATTTAGATAATATAAGGGTTCATTCAGAATACTTAGCAATAAACATTGAACAACTTGTAGCTCCAAGTTTTTTTTTAAACCACTAAACATAACACATGTTATGCAGAAAGAATTGTTTTATGCTTTCTTCTACTATCCCATTGAATTAATTTTATTGCGATGACAGCAGAAAATATCCAAATTTAGTCACCGTGCATTGTAATCAGTTATTCCAAGATAGTTTTCCTTGAGGGCTTACTGATGAAATGTGGGATTTACTGAGTAATTTTAAGTATTCAGTAATTTCCAATAATCTACATCTCGTAAAACAGTTATTCATCAATTTCTATTTTTGAGGTCCATTTCAGATATTTAACTTTAATACCAGTAAAACATTTCGTCCCTTCACTATCTAAGCTGTTTTCTTAAAGTTTCAAAAGCAATATATATTAAATGAAGAGAATTTATGTATAAAGAAAGAGGTAACATAAGCTTTTAATTTTTCAACATCTATAAATTATTTTTCTTTTCAGCTTTTAAGTAAATCTTTAAGAAGTTATTTTAAAGCTTTAAAAAATTGTTTCCTTTAAATTTTTTTTATTCAAAAGAATTTTTCTATCCATTCAACACCAGTGTGTTTTCATTTGCATTTTATTTCAATTTCGACATTTTAAATAAGCTTCATTTTATTGAGTTTGTTCTTTTGAGTGCGACTACATCGCTTTCGATGTTAACAGAATCTGCGAGCAAACAAATGGGGTACTGATAAGCTTTAGTTTTGTGTCGAAGAGAGTTCTCAGTATTTATCACTCGGGACCGCAATTACTTTGAAGAGTTGTTCTAAATGCTTCACCCTCTTTACAGTTATACGCATGCGCTAACGGGGTTGGGGCAGTAACAGAAAGGTGCGAGCAATTCATCTTATCAACGAAATCGGTAATTTCAATAAAGTCGTACGGATCTGTCTTTTCGGGGCTATTTTAGGAAATTATCTGATTATTTAGTGATCTCAAAAGTTTTAAAGCTTTTTAAGTCCATTAACTGCAAATTCTAGAGAGAATCAGTGAATTTATCTTTCCTTTCACTTAGACAATACTCAATATCCTGAAACTAAACCGTTGTTTAAAAAGTAAACCTTCAACGGATTAAAGCAATTTCATATTCTCGCACTTTAGATACTATTGAAAAATATATAGATGAAAATTTGTATTAAAATATTATAACATGCTTGCTGTATTTATTTAATTCAAATACTTAAGCAATTAAAACGTCATGCAGAAATTTTCGTCTCATTGTCATCATATATTTGAACAGAGACATTCTTACTTCTTTGATACTTTACCACATAATAATGAAAGTTATATGCAAGCTCATATTGTAAAAAAAAAATTAGTTTAATTATAGGAACTACATAAGGCGAGGATGTACACGGAAAAACAGAAAAACAGAGGTAATCAAAAAAGTGAACTCGATACCGTAAAAAATTAACTCTTCAAAGGTTTGAAATTAAATACTTTAGGTAGTTTTAAATATGGATAAATAATATAGCATAAAAAGTTATAAATATTTTAAAATTTTTTGATAAGAAGTTTTAAAATAAACATTGTTACATCTTCTTGCTCTTAAGTTTTGCAGACATTCTTTCGGACAATCTGTATTTTATTTTCAATCTTTTCGAAGATCATGTACCAGGTGATCATAATTACACTTAGTCTATTCAGAACCCTCTGTATAGCTATAACTAAAAGGCGGACTGAGCGGAAATTTTGTTGATAGACAATGCAAAGGATGCGCTGAAAGATTCCGCAAAAAAAAGAAAATTAGTTAAAAAAAATGCCCGCTAGGGAACGCATTACAGCGTAAATGCTTCAGAGGTCATGCAATAAATAACTGTGCACAATAAAAAAGTCATTTAAAACTTTTATTTTTACATTCTCAAGTATTATGATGTTTAAAACTGTTATTTTTACATTTTGAAGCCGCCTATCTTTTAACCGTCACTTATCTTTTTCCCTGGCTTTTCTTGCCCGAATGGAAATCGATGACTCCTGGCCGTGGAACATTCTCTGGAGTGACGAGGTTCATTTTTATCTGAACGGAACAGTGAACACCCAGAACTGTCGAATTTGGGCCTTGGAAAATCCACGTGCCTTTCACTCAATTCTTCAACACTCGCCTAAAGTTACCGTCTGGTGTGGATTCACTTCCCAATTTATCCTTGGACCATTCTTTTTCGAAGAACTTAAAGATAATGGCCCTGTCACATGTTCTGTAAAAGCCCTCTGATATCGTGACCTGCTCAGCAGTTTCGTTTTACCTCAACTCCAGCAGTCACAATGCCTTGAGTCTATTACTTTAATGCAGGATGGTACCCCTCCACTTAATGGACTCTGTGTGCGGAGGTTTTTGCGACCACATTTTACGGATGACAGGGTGATTAGCCGATCGTTTCCTAGTCATTGGCCGGCCCGTTCTTCCGATCTCCCTCAGTGTGATATTTGGTTATGGGGTCATTTAAAGAACGTTGTTTATAGGGGGAATGTTACAACTTTGGATGACCTGAAGAACCACATAACACTGCATGTTCGACAGATTACTGGCGGCCAGTTGCGGTCCGCTGTTGAACACGCTGTTCATCGTCTGGACATTTTATATACCGTAGATTAGGGTTACTTTTACCCAAAAAGTGAAGATTTTTGTACATTTCTTACCCAACGATAGCCTTAAAAACATGTTTGTGCTGATAACCTGATTTGAACAACTTATTTGAAGAACAACTTTTCCCCATGATTTTGGGTATTTTTTAAACCAAAATTTTAATTAAATATATATTTAATAAATTATTGAAATTTGGGTTCAAGTAACCCCCTGATTGGGGTTACTTCGACCCAACCTACATTTTACATGAAATATACAATTCAAATAGGTAGTGGGCTCAAGTAGCACCTAGGATATTGAAATAAAAATAGAGGCTTATGTATGAAAAATTTATTTTACATTAAAACAGAAAACAAACCCCATTTTATTAGAAAATCTGATTGTTAACAGTTAATGCGTCTTCAAAACTAATTTTGCCCAGTCACTCCCAGAGAGGTTATTTTGAAAACATTTCACTGATCTTCCAGGAATTGCAAGGTAAGACTTGACAATAAATCGAAAGTCCAGTTCGTCTACGGAAATCCAAAATCACAAATTTTGTCTAAATGACTGCCACAGGCCAGCTCTTCTTCACTAGTAAATAGGATTGGATGTCCAGGTTTGTTCAATAAACCATTCTTCAATCTCCTTTTCATTTTAAACCTACTAATTTGAAAGTGGGGTGAGGCACCTCTCTGTGACATTTCTCCTGACCTCAGAGCATTTAAACATTCCTCCAATTTTTCAGCTGTAAAATCCGCATAATTTCTGCTCCCAGGAGACCTCTTGTAATTTCGGAGCATTTTTGTATCAGATCTGCGAATAAATGCACAAGAACCGGTTTAACCATTTAATAAAAGAAACCCGACATGAAGTAAGGATATTAATTATTTTTACAGGGAAATTTGAGAATGTCTAATCAAAAATGTGACTTGGGGTTAATTGGACCCACTCTCTTGCTTGGGTCCAAGTAACCCCATTTTTAGTTTATCGGCACACTAGTTAATACTTATAATTTTTACTGGGTTAATTGATTCTCTATCCATCTAAAACTATTGTTATATTCTTAAAGACTGTATTTGAAATGTAAATTTATCTTTACCTAATCTGGGACTGCTGTGTGTAAAGAAGTGAAGGTGGAAATTATAAGGTCACAAAAATTCATGTTTTTATCACAAAGCAACATAACCTGAACTAAAAAAAGGTGGGAAGAGCGGGAACGTGGTAAAGTGCCTCAGGATCTAGCTAATGCTCCTATCTGTTGGAGAGATTGTGAATTATACCTATATTTTAATGACAAGAGACCTAGGTGTAATTTAAAACACTTTTTCGGTTTGGGTCCAAGTAACCCCCTAGGGTCCAAGTATCCCCAAGTTACGGCACTTAAATACCGTACTAATAATTGCCCACATTGAACAATTTTCTTTACATCGCTAGACAGTGTGTAACAAATAAATTATGCTTGGAATATGTAGCTTGTTTAAATTATTTCCATGTAATACGCCTCCTAGCGGATTTTTTAAATATTTTTTTAAGGAATCTTTCAGCGCATTCTTTGAATTGTCTATCTGCAAAACTTCAGCTCAATCGGCCTTTTAGTTACAGTTACAGAGGGCTCTGAATAGGCCAAGTTTAATTATGATCACCTGGTTTAATCCACTTTCAGATAATTAAGAGCTCTACGTAGTTACTTGGTAGATATTTATTGGCTGACTAACTTCTCTAAAGCTTTGAATCAGAAACGAGACTTTTACTTATATTACATTGGTTGAATATTATATACATGCAAACAACTTGAAGACTTTTAAATCTTATATTGTTCGAATATGATTATCAGACTTCATATCTGTTTCATTAATAATAAAGTGTAAAAGCCAGTTTTGCTACCTCAAACTATCCATCCTAAATTTCAAAAAAAGTTATTTTCAACGAACAGGAAACTAAAAAATTTGTAAGATGACTATAAGCAGAAGCAAATTCACATTTATTTTACACATAGATAGTTCGGGATCAGCAGTTAAACTTTAAAGTTTAGAAACATTGCATGAATATACTGATGAAGAAATGGTTGGTATCAGAAAAATTGTATAAAGATATATATTAAATATTTGTCAGTGTTTAAGCTATAACTAAAAGAAGAAAGAAACTGTCACAATCGGTAATGCATTCCAATTCAAAATGAAGAGGAACACAGAATAGACTTTGACAGCTGCTCTTCTAATGCCTGATTATATTCGTTTCTTTTAAAAATTCATTTTTTAATAACATGTTTATTTCATATTTGCATATGATTTCAAAATACTCAAGCTTCTTTTTTAGCATCACTAATGTATTCACTCTAATTCGCGATATTTCTCAATCTGAGAGTGACAAAGATGTATTAAAAAAATTATATATATTCAGTAGACAGATTGGGATCTCAGAGAATTTTTCAAGCTAATTTTCCATAATGAAAGAATAACTCAGCATCAGTACTTCAAAATCCACTGAGACATTTTAATGAAAGGGGTGGTATGTCTTTAAAGTACCCAATTAAAAAACATAAATCCTCTTACAGTAATTAAGAGAAACTTCACAAACGAGATTAAAATAAATTAAACAAAATCCTTTCCAAGAATAGGGAGATAAAAAAATAATTCCGTTTTTGCAGCAGATCAAAAAAAGATTTTGCGTGTGTGTGTGTGTGTGTTCAGATCAGTTTAAATGTAAATGTATCGTATACCTATACTATTTGACTGAAGTACTCCTTATGATCTCTTTAGTTTAGCCCAGAGTTATAATCCCATTTGTATCAATGCAAATTTTATGCGATCACAACTCAGAGAGAACTTTCTAAAAAAATTGAATTTCCTATGATAAAAATATTCACTGTTGAGTCAAGTAGTATGGTATTTTTGAAGAAATTACTTCGAATATTGTAGACAACAGTTTTGAAATATTCCTGGAATTAGTCCAAGAGTACTTGCAGGGTGTCAACTTTATGAAAAAAGTTGGATTGCATCTCTAATAGGCCAGTAGGCAGGGGGTGGGGGAATCCCGGAATCAGAAAAATTCAAACAAGTTGGAAACTTTGTTAATCACTTTATTTTAGGTCAGTCTGATATGAATATCCTGAGTTTCCCCCCTCCGCCGAGGCGAGTGCTGGTGGTTAAGTAAAAAAAATTGAGTGAAAAAACGTATTTTTTCAGTTTTTTCAAAATAAATAGAAAACCGATTCATCCAATCAAAGAAACCGTATATATATAAAGTGTTTAGAGCATTAAATTCTGCGTAAAATGAGTACCAATACATAAAAATTATTTCGTGATAAGGTTACTAGCTTCTCCTGAAATTTCCGTCATTAGCGCCCTTTACACGTACGCTCTTTCGCGAGTGCTTGGAGCGTACGGGATTGCGTGCGGGAAAATTTGCAGTACGTTCCAAATCAGCTTTCCCTTCCTCTCCGACACCTTTACACGTGCACTCAATCGCGCAGGATTGTGGTTTCACGCGGGAAAGAGCGTACGTGTAAAGGGCGCTATTTTTTCAACTTATGCTAGTAAGTGCGATTTTCGATATAATTGTGTTTTTTCTGGGAAAGTAACTGTTTGAAGAAAAAATAGCTCTAACTAAATGTTGTGGAGCTTTTAATTCTGCATTTAATGAGTACTAATACATGAAAAGTAAATGTATAAGGATATCCAGGTGATTGAATATAATCTGGCATTGTAATTTTTTATTCGAACCTATATTTATAGAAAATAAATTGAACAAAAGTAATAATAAGTAAAAGTATGTAGTAATAATAGAATTATGTCGTAATAAGAGACTGAAAATCATTAAGAAAGAACACGGTGAGAACAATTCAAGTCACTATTATGCCTAAATCATTACACATGTATACATAGAATATTAAGCATAGAACATTACACGTTATACATAGAACATTCGGGCAGTGGAGTCAAAACTTATTCAAGTGTCACTTGAGTTTTGCACATTTTGATGGGTTTGCATGGGCACTCTCTGCAGTTTTCTTCGGGTAACCCTCTTCTGTGTTAGCTTCAACCTCATTCTGTGTTTCCAATTGCTTATGTGGTAAGTCATCGTCCTGTCCTGCTACGCTAGTCTCAGCGTGAGTGGTAAGCCGAAAATTAGTACACGACGTTTCTTTGTCGTTAATGCACAAAACGGAACACCGAATACCTGCTTTCCTACAGCCGCACGCTGTTTTGCACCCTTTGGTGCATCTGCATGATATTGTCTTGAGCAGAGATTGAGGAGCTGGTTGTTTCTTCGTGGCCACTGGAAGTAATCCAAAGTTTGTGCTTCTCCATCCCCAATCTAATGCATTTTTCGAGTTTCCATTGCATGTTTAAACTTGTAGGTATGACCTCAAAGAATGGTAAAATCCTGCATTGTGTGTTCGAGGTAGAGAAGCCAAATTTAAATTGGTTTTTATCAGTGATTTGGCAAAAAGTTTATACCTCATGGCATCCAGTGACTCTTCACCTCCATATAGAGCGATTAAACATTTCTGCCCTGTTTCTGCAGTTTCTCCTTCCTGCGTATCCGGGTTCATGAACAGCTGTACAGTGTCTAAAAGTTTCTCATCCTTCAAAAGCAATTCGACTTTTTTTACCTTGCCTAAATAATGAAGATGTTGTGTCACAGCCGCTGAAAGCGTGAAGAAAGAGGAAGTTGTTTTTGATGGAATCTGAATATTTAAAACTGCCGGAACTATATAAGGTGTTTTGTATCTTACCCTTTCCTGGTTTCAAGAACACAATATCTGGAGAAAAATAATCTAGTACAGCTAGTATTATAAGAAGATCTATATCCTCAGGAACTAGCACCACTTTGTCATATGACTGAGATGCTTCTATTGTGGTTGTTCCAATTAGGTGGTCAGTATCTTCTGCTGCTTGTTTAACCCCAAATCCTTCATTCTGAAGCACCGTAGACAGCATTGATATCAATCTATTTTTGTTGTAGTCATTGTCTAGAAATCTCTTTTGAGGGATAGTAGCTGCCGTTGTTTCTTGTAATGCAATGTCAGGTGCGGTGTGTTGTTAGTACGCCGTAGGTATTCTGCGGATATAGTGCTTTTGAGGGCAAGGTCTACCAGGTACCCATCAAAAACAACAGTGCCCCAACGTTATAATGTTCTTCCCATATGCAACATAATTGTTCACCAGTTTTCCAAATTACTCGATGCAGGAGGAAACCACCATCAACAATGTAACACCAGTACTTAGGTCGATAGCCTCACCGAGAACGGTAAACAAGTCATGAAAAAACAGATTTGGGAGTTTTATGCATCCCAGTTGATACTCTGGTTCAACATACTCTGGTTCCCATCAATACTCTGGTTCCGAATGCCAGCGCCATAGCCATTCGGACATCGCCCGGCAATAATTTTATGCATTGGTACTCATTTTACGCATAATTTAATGCTTTGAAAATTTTATATATATACGGTTTCTTTGATTTGATGAATCGGTTTTTATTTATTTTGAAAAATCTGAAAAAACACCTGTTTTTTCACTCAATTTTTTTACCTAATCGCCAGCGCTTGCCTCGGTGGAGGGGGAAAACTCTGGATATTCATATTTGACCTAAAATAAAGTGATTAAAATAGTTTCCACCTTTGTTTTGATCTTTTTGCGAATTTAACTCCCTACCTACTGGTCTATAAAGGAAATTCTGTCAACTACGTATGCTGTTGTCAGTGCTTCAACAGGGAAGTTTTAAATGATCATGCCTCTGAGAAAACTCTCAAAAAAAATTATATTCCCAGACATACACTCTAATATTTATAAAAATCCCTTTTATACAAACATTCCTTCATTATAAAAACTTATGCACCAAAGGACAGCATATAAAAATTCAACTTTTAAAGCCAGATTACTGCTCACTTTGAAAGACAAATGGTTTTGAATACCGTAGCTATTAGTTCCCATTCAATTATTCTTGACATTTTTACTGTAATTAAAATCTTTATTGTATTTTTTTCCTTTTGTGAGTTATTTAAATGTTATATTGTTTGACTGTTTTAATTTTGTTTACTTGTATTGTTAAATATTATGAAGTCATAAGGTTATAGATATTATAATGTGCGCATAATGGTTTTTGTACGTTCGATTGGATATTGTGAATCGGAGGAAAAGTGCTTCCTTGTAAAATTATATATATTGGTTATTTGTAACACTATCAACTCGTTTGTTTGTATTGAAAAATGTGTTCATGTATTGTAACTATATTAATATTGTAACCAGATTGAATAGAGTTCTGAGGATGGGTCTACATATGTCGTGGTGTGGTGGACGCACACGGAGTTCTTGTGAGACGATGCTAGGAAAATTTGATATTTTCGGATCTCATAGGTGTAGCAGATTCCTGTCGCGGCGATTGGGTATTAGTTTTTTATTGCCGTATACCTTTAGGGTTGGGTCGGCGTAACCTTTATTTATTCAACTAGTTCGTACCCGTCAAAACATGACGGCTAGATAGACAATAAATTTACTAATACACAAATTATACTCAACACATCATTACCAAATGTTGAGAATCAATGCGCAGAAACAAATTAATGTGTTTAAGCGGCCTCGTGCTTAGTGAATATCTAAAGCCAGATTTAAAAATTTCACTGGGAATACACAGAAAGCAACATTTTTAATTGTAGATTATCGCTAATTAAGCAGAGTGAAATAAACAATTTCCATGAGGTTTAATCTTATATTTCACAAACATAATTATAATAAAAATAAAAATGGCAGAGAGAGATCTAGAGAGACTCCCCAGGATAAACGCGTTTACACATTAAAACGTGTCAACGAGCATGCGCAGAAACAGTGAGTTTCTAAAGACATATTTAAACTTGCCACTGAGCATGCGCAGAAATCAATTTTTAATTGTAAATATTCGCTAATTAATAGAAATTGCGTTTACAAAAACTAAATTTGACAAATCTACAGATCACAATCTTTCGTTTAAGACCAAAATGAAGTAAATTGATGCAGGAGTTTTCTCTCACGGACTGCCCAAAATGTCGGCTTAGCAACTTAAATATATAGATTATTCTTGTAATATTCGCAGTGAGTCTCTTCTGAAGTCAGGTAGATGTTAAAGACTTCGTTTTGGGATTCCTCAGGGGATTCTTATCCATAACCATTGAAAATGTCTTCATTTCAACGGTCACAGTTGTTTCCCAGAGGAATGTATTTGACATAGTTGAGTCTTTCACAAACACTTATTAAGTGTTTACGATTGATATTGATGCTGGGATTCTATCCATATGCATATTCGCTTAAGTTATCCTTTTCCTACTTTAGCAACTGCGGATTATTTAACAGTATTTTTTTCACAGAGTGCATAGAAAAATTTCACGACTGATTCCTTTATAAAGCTTTTAAAGTATAAACATTCTGATTATCTTTCAAGCGTAAAAGCGAGTTATTCAGTCGATACATCACTTTGTCCGAAACACTGTTTAAGTGCCACAGTACTATTTGTTCTTTCTCATGCGACATTGTTACCGTAAAATCTTGACTATAATACGCACACGTCTATAATATCCTTGCTTGATTTTGCGCGAAATTTTCGGAAAAAATTAGAATTCGACTATAATACGCACCCATAACTTTTCAATATTTTATTTAAAAATTGCATAAATATTTATTAACATAAATAAAATTTGTAATAAAAATAAACGAAAACGTCTAATTAGGTAGAGAAGAAACTTAATTTTTTAATTCAAAACAAACAATACAGTGAAATTATCAGTCTTAGTCACTTTCACTAGAATACAGCTCATCTATTGTATGTCGTTTATTTAATGTTAAAACTACGTTTGTTTTTGTACACGAGTATAATACGCACCTTCATTTTTGCCGACTACAATGTGAAAAAAAGGGAGTATTATACTCAAGATTTTACTGTACTTTAAATACAGTCTTTGTTTTCTAAGTCTTTATGTATGAACAAATAGGTATTCAATAAAAGAATTGATCTGGGTGATTATTTTTTATTGTAGAGTAAGATAGCTTTAGAAAATTTTCAGTAAATCCTCATTCCGCTGAAACTAACTCAGTATATTTGAAAGAATATGCATATACTTACTCCCTCTGTCCCAAAATAAGCGTCACATTTGCACAGTCTTTTCAAGTTTGAACTATGACACTTATTTTGGAACAGATTATAAAAGTACATAATATTTATATATCGTACATTTTAATGATAATAGTATCGTCAAGAAAGGTCAAACAAATGTATGAAAGGCAATGTAGTATATCCAATTAAAATGATCGAAAGACAAATCCTACCTTTTTATTCCAATGAAGAATAAAAGTAAAGAATCTATACAGAGCAAAACCCATTTACATAATTGGCTTCAACGATGTGTCTCCTAGTTAATGTTCAAAGTATGCATATAATATGTATATAACATGGGAAGTATGTAAATAATATGTATGTATATAATGTTATAAGTAACGATGTTATAACTTTAACAGAAAATAAATTTACAGTATCAATTTTTATGTGTAGAGGTTAATATATATTTTTTCATCTCAATAACTTTTTTATGTATATTTTAGTGTCTTTATCTTTCTTATAGAAATAATAATTTAATCCTGTAGGGAGGCATATTTTATTATCTTTTAAAAGTTTCATAATTCATACACACTTCACATTAATCTATATTTATAAAACAATACCGTAAGTGACTGACTGACTGACAGATAACGCACAAACCAAACTGCTACACCTAAAGGGCTGACATTTTGCATGACGATTCTTCTTATAGTGTAGGGGTGCACTAAGAAAGATTTTTGAAAAACTCTTCTTAGATTTTTTAAAATTGAATTTTTGAACTATTTTTGTAACATTCTTTAAAGTTTGCATTTAAAATAATAATCTGAGGGTTATAAAATTTATATCAGAAGACAGAGCATAAAAGTTCCTTTAAAATGAAATCTTTTTCGAACCTTTGCGTCCATTTTCTGATTTTTGGTGAATTTTTAAAGATTAATTTTTAGAATTTAATTTATTAAATGCTGATTACGTTTCTTTTTCTTTTTGTGAGACTTTAAATTAATTTATCGTCAGGTGCATAACAACGAAATAAATTGACAAAAAATATTAAAATATGGTAAAAGATGAAATTTAACCACTAGACAAATTGAGATGGCAGTTTTTTGATAATTTAATTCAAATTAATATGTTTTACAGATATTAAACATACAAATTAGTTTCATACATTGACCGTTGTATTTAATTTGAATATTTCCTTCTACATTATTTTGTCTATAAAAATATTCGTTACGATTTTTTTATAAATATATTTTTGGGATTTTTTGGTTTTAATTACATACATTGACCGTTGTATTTATTTTATATATATATATATATATATATATATATATATGGCATTAATTGCATACATTGACCGTTGTATTTAATTTGAATGTTTTTCCTAGCGAAGCACGGGTATTCAGTTAGTCTTTCATACAACCCGATGGGCTTTAAATTCCGCTTTACACTTACTGTCTTCAATTTCTTCTGTTTTCTATCGCAAGTTTATAATAATTCGAACTCGGCCCCACTAAATTTAATATTTTTATTTCGTTCTTTGAAAAACAACTTGGTTGACCTATAAATAAATCTGGGACTTTTAGCTTTCCGTATAGATGTGCCAATCTATACATACTCTGGTAATCTGATTGTTGTAACTCATCCCAAAATATTTCAGAGTTATTTTTCTCTAAGTTTTATTCTTTATGCATTCCTTAGCTTGAAACTTCCGGCAAAAAATTTTGTAACTAGTGTTCTAACATTCATCAATGCAGGAGAAAAATCAAGCGAGGAATTTAGAATGTGTTTTTTATTTATAATTGCAACTGTTTTTCTTTTCTTTCTGTTTTTTAGCTACTTATCAAATTTGTTCAGTTTCTTTAACAATATTTTTTTTTCATTTTCCTTTGATTAATTGGGCAAACATACTTTTTCACAATTATGCTTTAACAAGTAAGCTGATGAACAATGAAGTTCAAAGAGATAAAACATAAAAAATTACCTTCTGAGAATGATTTTTAGCCCATTTTTATTGTAGTTTCCACTTAATTGTACCTCTTGAAGACAAATTGCCCGTCTCCTAAACTTTTTTCTTGATATTAGACATTTTAGAGCAAATTTTGAGGATACTTCTTTAAAATATTCTATAGTGGATAGTTATAAATAAAACTCTTTACTCAGTCAAATGGTCTTGAGGTAGCCTTGTGGTAGCCTTTCGGTAGTGAGATTGTTTGGATCGAATTTCGGCACACGTCATTTAATACCCCCATGTCTAGGCCGGAAATGGGAACGTTAAATCCATAGACATGAGAGCCCCTTATAGAGAATAGCTCACTTCTACCCGCACTTGGGTGTAGATAATTTCAAGTGGCACTCTAAATGAATTTGATACAAACACAGTTTATACATGAAACAATGTTTATTGAATTCGTTGCACATATAGAATTTGCTCTTACAGCAATAAGCATACGTACTACTTGTACGTAATATATATTAGCATTCGATAAAAATACACTTTGCAATACTCACAAACTAGAGAGTCAAACCAGCAGTTCTGTCACGTAAACTTTGGGCCCCCTAAGCACAAGCGCCGGTTAACACCTGGAGCTGCTTACCTCGTAGCTCCCTTAACTCGTTTATCTATCAACCTTTTTTACAACCTTCTTTTACTTAATCAAGCTGCTTGGTATTTATACCAAGCGCGTATTCCCCTCACAAGAAAATCCCTCCATAGGGTCCCTTGGTGGACTGTTGATTTGTCTATTGCTAGGAAGCGTGTCAGAGCGCTACGAAGAAAGTTTCAGCGTTCCACTACTAGTGAGACTGTGAGATCTGCCAACAGGGCTTGTTGGGTTCGTGCCCACGCCAAATATAAGAGATTGGTCATGTCTGCCAAGAGGAAATCCTGGAGGGAGTTTTTAAGCAGTATTTCTGAGGAAACCCCGTTCTGTAATTTCAAATCCCTTATCAGTGAGATTTCGGTTTCTGTTTTCTGTAGTAAGTTTGATTCTGTTGACAGCTTTTTTGTTAAAGATAATATCGATAGCCTTATTTCCTTTCATTTCCCTTACAATAATGTCAAGACTCTCTCTCATAGTCATGGTTGGGATAATAACATTGAGCAGTTTGATCCTGTTTCCTTTTCTGAACTTAAATACACTCTTGGCACTTTTAAAGCGAAAAAGGCTCCCGGCCCCGATGGGATTTGTTTGGACGTGATTTTGGAGATTTTTGCCATCAACCCTTTTTTATTTACTGATCTTTTTAATAATTGTCTTAAACAGGGTTTGTTCCCTGAGGAGTGGAAAACAGCTAGACTGATTTTTCTTCCGAAGGCAGATCGTGACCCTCAAAGTTTTAGTTCTTATCGTCCCCTTTGTTTATTGCCCATTTTGGGTAAGGTTTTTGAAAAAATTATTGCTAATAGGTTACAGGAGTTTATTAATAGGAACAATATTATTAGTGATTTTCAGTTTGGTTTTGTTAGGGGTAGGAGCACTCTTGATGCACTTTCTTTTGTTGTTAATAAAATTAAAGAGCTCAGATTTAATAACCATGCTGCTTTGATTTCTTTTGATATTAAAAACGCTTTCAATTCCGTTTGTTGGGATGACATCTTGAATAAATTAATAGACATTAAGGCTCCTCCTTACTTGGTTAATATCTACTTTAGTTATTTTTCAAATAGATTTGTTTCTTACTCCAACCAGTTTTTAAACATTAAAAAACAATATGATATTGGTGTTCCTCAGGGTGCTATTTCTTCTCCTTTGTTTTGGAATCTTATTATTAACGACATTTTTGATTTTAATCTTCCAGATAAGACTTTTTTAATTGCTTATGCTGATGATATTCTTTTAATTTCTGCTGATACTTCCTTCCCCGGTCTTGAAAATAAGTGTAATAATGTCACCCAGTCTCTTGTGGACTGGAGCTCCAAGTTCAGTCTTAATTTTGATCATAAAAAAACCAATTTGCTTTATTTTATTAAAAAGGGTTGTAAGCCGGGGAAAAATCCCATTATTAAATTTGAAGGAGAAAAAATTAAAGTTGTCAATAGTTTTAAATACCTCGGTTTGATTTGGACAATAACCTTACCTGGAACGAACATTTTAAATACATACATAACAAAACCCAAACAATCTTTAATAAACTTATCCGAATTTCAAAAGCCACTTGGGGGGTTGGTACTGCCGTAATTAAAATCATTTATAAAATTGTAATAGAAAAAATAATTCTGTATGGTGCCCCAATCTGGTGGAATAATAACGTCAGAACTGTTAACTCTTTAAATAAAGTCTTTAGATCTGCCTTACTGACAATTACAAAAGCTTATAGAACTTCCTCCACCGCCTCTTTAGGCGTGATTGCTGGTATCCCCCCTATTGATCTGACTGCCTCCCTTGAAACTGCATTGTTTCAATTAAAAAGCAATAATCCTGTTAACATCTTTGGTCTAACTTTACTCCCAGAGGACATTGAGAAACCCAACCGTTATGTTTCATTTAAAGACAATATTTTTTCTTTTACTACTTTCAATCCTTTTTCTCCCGGTGATTTTCAGTTTTTCATTTATACCGATGGCTCTAGGATGAATAATAGAGTCGGCTCTGGTTTTGTTGTTTTTAATTCTGTTAATAATAATATTCACACTGGTTCCTTCCGCATTAATGATGAGGCCTCGGTTTTTCAAGCTGAGCTTTATGCAATCTATAAAGCAATAGAATGGGCTTTCATTAATGATGTTTCGTCTTTTTGTTTAGTTTCTGACTCTCGCTCGGCTCTGGAGGCTCTTTGCCTCTATCCTAGTTACAATTCATTAATCATCAAAATTCGTTCTTTTATTTTTCATTTTACCTCATCTGACCTGGTTTTTAAGCTGTGCTGGACTAGGGCTCACGTTGGGACTGCTGGCAATGAAGCTGCCGACGCGGCAGCCAAGTCAGCTGGGGGGCTAGCTATAGTCGATGGTATGGTTGGCATTTCCCCCGGTAGGTGTCGGCGCCGCCTTTTGAGGCATTTATGGTTAGCATGGCAAGCGCGTTGGGAGTCTTTGGATGTCAGCGGTTACACGCGTTCTCTGGTCCCCAGCATTTCAGTACATAGGAACTTTTCTGGTCACTTTTTGTGTCAGTTTATAACCGGTCATGGTAAATTCCCGTCTTATTATCATCGTTTCCTTAATAAATTCCCTACTTGCATCTGTGGTGAGGCTTATGCCGATCCCATTCATTATATTTATAATTGTCCTTACTTTAATGACCTCCGGCGCAGTCTGCTTCCTCATAATCTTTCTGAAATACACCCTTCTCGTCTTTTACTCAATCCTGTTACCCGTCAGAATATCTCTAAGTTTGTACATCAAATCAATATTTTGGAAGAGGAAATTTTTCAGTATTAATGCACTCATCTTTTTTGCCCTCGTCCCTTGCATCAGTTTTGTTTTAGTTGACTTTTTGTACTGTACCCGTACATTTGAGCTGACAATGGCTCTCTTTGGTTTTTCGCTTTTTGTTCTCCTTGGAGTTTTTTGATGTTTGGAGTCGTTTGACTCTCCTTGGTTTTTTGTCTGTTTTGTTGAGAAAGACAGGGGTCTCTCGTCTAATTTGGTCATTTCTTTAGTTTCGTCTTTTAAACCTTGGTTTGTTGTTCTTCTGTCACTGGGTGTGCTGCTCTTCAGTTGTCGTTATGTTATATTTTCTTTCTACTCATCATCATTGCTAACGTGTTGCTGTATTCTTTCATCGTAACTCTTCGTAACATCCTGCAAGTTATCTTTTCACCGTGGTTCTCCCTTAACAGTGCTTCATTGTCTTGTTTTGTTGCGGTCGGGTTGGCTGCACGCCTAAGTTGATGCTAATGGTTTTAGTGTCTTTGTCTTTTGTTGTCCCACGGTTCGGACTGGGGTCCGTTAGTTTTCTTTTTTTATTGAGCGATGCCAGCTATGAGCAGGCCGGGGCTCTTATCTAATATCATACCAAGCGCGTATGCCGAAATTAGCATATCTCAAGCGGCTTCTTTAATTTATTCACTCAAAAGTTCGATTCTTGTGAACCGAATCTTATGTATACCTTACACCCTCTATGAGATCAGAGAGGGTGGGACCCAGGGGATGCTCGGTCAAAATTGAGGTGGCAACTAGAAAGACGGATTCCAACCCTTGAGGTGCTATGTAAACCAGAGTCGCACACTTCAGCCCGAAGCTTATATGGACCTGGTCTGGAACTTCCAGTCAGGAGGCATTAGAAACAACAACATCAACTGAATCAAATCATTCGAATCCGTTTTGAATTTTTAGAGAGCATAAAGCTCATCAACTTAATTCCTTTATCATATTTTAAGCTTGTTAACTCTTTTCTTCAGTTTAAACACTTGTGCATCAGGTAGAATTAACTGGCAATGTTTTAAATGTATTTATTATTGAAACAAAGCAAGAAAATTCTTCTCTTTAAGCATAAAAAGGAAATTTCTCGAACACTTAGAATACTTTTAGCTTACGCACTAACTGTCAAAAAACATCAGAACATAAAATCCGTTTCTAAAAATATTTCTCAAACGAAATTACAGTTTAGAAATATTTTTCGTAAATTCCATGTTTCAGCAACATACAGACAATGTAAGAGCCTAAGATGTTAAACTACAAATTTTTAAGATAGCATGTAAAATTATTAATAGTTGGTACCAGTCAAAACATGCTGGATAGTAAATAAATGTACTAATACAAAAATTATACTAAACACATCATTGCCAATTGTCGAAAATCATAATATTAAGAATAGGGAAATATACTTTAAAAAATTAATGTTGAACTCAGTAGAAGAAATATGGTTACTCAACAGCGCGTTTCGTCAGATTTAATTCTATATCTCACAAACATAATTAAAAATAAAAATGGCAGACAAAGAGCTAGAGAGATTCCTCAGAATAAACAAATTAACGTGTTTATGCAGCCTCGTGCATAGTATCTGAAACCAGATTTAAACATGTGACTGAGCATGCGCAGAAACAAATGAATGTGTTTATGCGGCTTCGTTCTTGGTGAGTATCTAAAGCCAGATTTAAACATGTCACTGAGCATGCGCAGAAAGTAATTTTCAATTGTAAATTATCACTAATTAATAGAAATTACTGTTACAAAAAAACAAATTAAACTGAGTTGGAAATATACATTATTTCTAAGTATTTTACGTCTAATAATTTAACACATTTCAACCTCTAGCACTTACTTCAGGGTTTGATCCTTTCATAAAGTTATTCAATAAATTTTCCTAAAAATATCAAACATATATTGCATATAGTTATCAAGCATTAAAATACATCTATAACCTCTCAAAAGTTCCAACATTTTTTTTTACTTTTAAATATTAACTTTTTTCATTGTATACAGATATATAGGTTGTCTTTTCTAAGTAATATTCTATTCTGAAAATATTATTATATTGTATTTGCAATCCAGATAAAGCAATTAAACCTTTTAGACCATTTAAATAAAAGTTAAATCGTCCTGATTCTCTTGCTTCCAACTTTTATTTCAAAATTGATATTAAAGTTTAGTCCTATAAAATCTTGTACGGAAAAGCGTAATTTAGTAGTAAACAGTGCTACTATTACGATGCATAGCAATATGCAAAACTTAAATTAAGTAATTCAATTTAGTTTTATATTTTTTTGGAATTCAAAGGAACTGGAATAAAAGTAGCTTATGGTGTGTTATGGCCACTCTTTTTAATATTAATATAACTGATTTTTTTTTTGGTTAGGCAGGCAAGAGCTGGAAGAATAATGAGACTAAATTCCTAGCAGTTTCATTGCTCTCACCACATTTAAACTATTGTAACGGCCAGAGTTTGAATATTTCATGGTGCAGCCAATGCCTGTTGCTTATTATACCACCTGACCTTTTTTTCTTTTCCCACACACCTGTCAAGGCATCATGGACTCATTATGAAGTCGTTATGTTTTTATGTTGTTCGTTGTTCGTTGAAAATCTATTGTATCGCCAGACAGTGGCGTAGCGAGCATAACTGGCGCCCGGGGCACGATACCTTTTTGGCGCCCCCCCCCCACCGAAAAAACATATAGCAATATAATATAGTTGAATTAGTTAAAAGGACCATTTGGCGCCCCTCTGCGAGTGGCGCCCGGGGCATGATAGACCCCCTTGCCCCCCTTTGCTACGCCACTGTCGCCAGAGTATAGTAGTTGATCTCGAAGAATCAACATGTAATTGTATTCCGTTTGTTAATAGTTAATAAGCCATTGTACAGTGATGTGTGCTGATGTGTGCGTATTAAAGGATATGTTTCCTGTTTAATGGCTTCGTGATGAATCTTTTGTAGTGCTGAGTTCTTATTTCAAGCAAGGAAAATTACGACGGCTACAGAATTGGCGCCCAGACTTGGGGTCCGAATCTTCGTTGTTCTCCACGCTGCATGAAATGTGATTTCGTCTAAAAAAATTGTCACGTTCAACGGAATTGTTTGTGTTCTCGAAATGTGGTGCTCGCAGTGAAAATTGTGCTTTGTGATTAAATCTGTTTTGTGAAAGTGCTGTTTCATCAAAAATGATGCCGCAATCGAAATTTGTTTTCGCTTTCAAGATGTTCCAGCAGTTTCCCGTTTCACCGCAGTGTATCATCTTTAAAATTCTGCCAGTTCAAGAACTAAAGTTTGTATCAAGTTTTTGGAATTCATCTGTTCAATTAATTAGAATGTTCATTTGTTTTTCACTTTAATTCTTTATTTAATTTTAATTTTACTTTTGATTTTGAACCCGGTGTTATTCCGTTTTTCATATATTTTGTTCTATATAAATTTTTATTTTTGGTTTCGTTTAGAAACGAGAAATTTTAAGTAGGTTTAATATGTTTTCTAACATTGTTGGTTTAAATATTGCTTTAAGATCGTGAAAACTGACCTCAGTCAATAATAAAGTCCACTAATAAGAATGTATTTTTATAATTTATATGTTTTAGTTTACATCTTTTTACTCCTTTTGTTGTTTACAAACGGTAAAGAGTTTTTTATGTATATTGGTGCGATACTATGAGTAGTTAAATTTAATATTTGTTCTTTAAATTGTAACGGCAGAGCTAAAGTTGGGGAACGATTTAAAAATAAACAGATTTTTTTTGTTTGTTTCTTCTTTTTCTAGATTTTCGGTTGACAACTTTTGGCTAAAAGGTTTTATTTCATTCAAAAATGTCAGAATTTGACAAAGCCCGAAAAGACGACCTTTACCAGGTTGCAGTCGAAATGGATTTTCAGGTGTCACTTTCCTTGAAAGTTGCTCAACTGCGTGAAATGATAAAATCCTCCCCTGTATTTGAAAAAGAATTAGTAAATATTCTGGTCAGAAATATAATTGCAGTTCGGGAAGAAGAACAGCACAAGTGGAAAGAAGACTTGTGAAGAAAAACTGAGGCGAGAAGCCTTGGAAAAAAAACGTAGGGCAGAAGAATTAGAACTGGAGAAAAGGAAACATGACAGGAATTTTGAAATTGAGAAGCTTAAATTGCAAGCACAGAGCCAAAATGAAAGTAATGCAGGTATTGATAAACCGATATCAGTGTCTCATCTGGAGACTAAGTTGGATGTCCAGAAGCTGTTGCCTACTTTTAAATCAGAAAGTGATGATGTCACTCTGTTTTGGGTGTTCTTCGAAAGGAAGTTAAGACTCTCTAAGGTACCTGATTGGCTGTGGGTGTCGCATCTGCTCAGCGTTGTCCCAAGTTCGATCTCTACTCTCATTGCCCGCGAATCGGAAGAAAACGCTTCTAATTTCCCTTTTGTTAAAGAATTATTATTAAAGCGGTTCAAAATTGGTTCCGAGAAGTTTAGACAGATGTTCTTCTCTCATCGCAAGGTTAAAGAAATTACCTGGAGCGATTATTATTTCGAATTTCCAGCTTATTTCGAGAACTGGCTCAAAGAACTTAATGTTAACTCGTTTTAAACTCTTCAAGATCTTATCCTAGCGGATCAAATAAAAAGACTTATGCTTATTGAATGCAAGGAACACATGCTTGATGAGTGGGAAATTCTGAATTCTCCTGCTGCCCTTGCTAAAAATCTGGATGCTTATGACAATATAAGATCCATGTATGGTAAGAATGATCCTGTTATACCTAACAGTAAGAAAGAGTTCACTGAACGAGAAGGTTTCAGGAAGTCTGGTAAACTTCCACCTGTTTCAAGTAGGCCCAGATCTCCTCCCGCGCCTACCAGTCGCCTTAAAGAATCCGGTATTTCTTGTTATGATTGTAGAAAAGTAGGATTCATAAAACCAAAGTGTCCGAATTGTTCTGCTGCTGGTAAAAGTAAAATTTACAAGCACAACAATTGGCATTCTATAATTGTAACACTTCAACTGTTGATGCTCCAAACGTACCAATTACAATCTGCAACAAAAAGGTGTTAGTGTATGCAGATACCGGAACAAACCGTTCTATTGCTGGTGAACGTATGTATAAATTATTTCAGGATAGTGGTGTATCGTTTCAAACACGTGTTCATGATGTAACGTTGGTCGATGGTATCACCAAAGCCAAAGAAACTCATTGAGCTAGTGTACCCGTCGATATTGAAGGACGAGTCTTCGAAACTGAGTTTGTGATATTGCCTCATGCTAAAGGTAATCGAACTATATTGGATATGGACTTTGCATAAAGCTGACATCGTGTTAGACGCTGCCAACAAGGAATGGCATTTTAGTGATAAACCTCGGAAAAGATATCCTTTTGTGGATGGATTCGATTCAAGAGAAAGCACTCCAGTTGCTGCAGTCAAGGTTGACCCGTACTCTTTAAGTGAAGATGAAGGAAAAGGTCTAACGCCAGACCAAAAGCATCAGCTTAATTCTCTTCTAAAGAAGTACGAGAAAGACTTTCATCCAGGGGGAGATACAACCCCATATGTGGACCATCGTATCAACATTGCAGATAATGCTCCTGTTGCAATACCGCCTTATAGAATGACACCTGTGAAAAAAAATTATTAAGAAAGAGATAGACAAGCTCTTAGCATAGGTAATCATAGAAGAATTTGAGTCACCGTATGCTTCACCACTAGTCCTTGTTCCAAAACCAGATGGGAGCAGATGGGAGTATGAGACTGTGCGTTAATTATAGAAAGCTTAACGCCGTCACCGTACCCGTCATACTTACCCATTACCTAGAATGGACGATCTTTTACACGAAGACAAACATTCGAAGACAAACACGAAGTACTTCATTCATGTCTACTTTGGACCTTCGATCTGGGTATCACCTAATTAGAGTTTTCCCACCAGATAGAGACAAAACTGCCTTTGTTTGTCCTTTTTGGGACTTTCCGCTTCTTGAAAATGCCTTTCGGCCTTCGAAATGCTCCAGATACATTCCAGAGACTGAGTGATTAGTTTAGAATTGGCCTAAAGGAAGTTCTTGCTTTGTCGTACTTAAACGACATTATTGTTCAGTCAGACATATTCGAGAAACACATCTCTGACCTCACGGGAGTGTCTGAAAGACTTCTAGAATTTAAGTTAGATGCCAAACGTGATAAATGTTATTTCGCTTGCGAAATAAATTTCGTGGTGCAGCCGATGCCTGTCGCTTATTATACCATGTGACCTTTTATCTTCTCCCACACAGTAGGATTCACCCTACTTCTCCCCACGTCTCCCCACGCATCCCACACAGTCTCCCACCTTTTTTCTTCTCCCACATATAGGGGCCCACCCCGCGCTATATTGTTAATAAGTTAATAGTGAGTACCGAGATTTGTGTGAATAAGAGCTAGCCTTATTAGTACTCTGCGAAGGAGAGTTAGTTTATCAGTTTTTGCTGATAAAAGTTATACTAAATTTTCCCTCCGGCACTTCCACGTGGTGGGTCTTGGGGGTCTACCTTAGGTAGACCGCTAACGCCGGAAGAGAGTTGGTTAAATTGTTAGTTTGATTACGCAGTCCAGCATGGCTAAAGAGTACGAAAATATGGAAGAACTGAGAGTTCTTACCAAGGATCTGGTTATGTTTAAATATAATAGTCTAAATAGCGCAATAAGCACCTGTAAGCTGACCGTTGAGGTTAAACGGACGATGAATGAGGACTTATTGGAAATAATGAATACGACAAAGAGCAGCAGAAAGTAATACAATTTTATAAAGGGTAGATAAGTATGATGGAACACCAAGGAGTGAAGAGCTTTGCAGAGATGGTGAAGGAGAAGCCGCAGGCAAGTAAAAAGACGCTTAGGAGGGCGTGGGAGGACAAGAAAGAGATCATTGTCGCTCCAACAGTTCAACAGGATTCTGAAAGCACCAAAAAAACGATTCAGAAGAGGATTGATCCAGCACAGTTGGGAATCGGGATCAAGACTTGTAAGAAAATTGGGAAAGGAAAAGTATTAATAGGAAAGGAAAACGGGGAGGACTTGGAGACGTTAATTGCGGAGTTTAGAAAGTTTGATGAAGATGAGCGGATGTCTGAGTTCAGCACGAAGGTACAAAGGGATCCGAAAATCATTGTGTTTGATGTCGTGAAGACATATGAAAATGAAGAGAAAATTAGGAATTTGAAAAACCAGAATGAGGAGTTGGAGTTTACGACGATAAAGGTTGTGACCAATTACAATACTCAAAAAGGACAAAATTGGGTCTTGAGCATTGAGGGCGCTCCTTACCCGAAGTTGGCTGTGTTAAAGAAAATTCGATTGGGATGGCAAAGATGCGATTGGAAATATTATGTGAAACCAACTATATGTTATAGGTGTTGGAAGTATGGACATACTACTAAACACTGTAAGAACAGTAAAAAATGTATGACCTGTGCTGAGGAAGCACATTGTCCAAATTTCTGTAATAAGAATTTAGTTTGAGGAATTTGCGCCTCATATCAAAAAAGGACAGGTATCAAGATGGATACGGCTCATAAGCCAAGAGATAAGAAATGTAGCCGCTATAAAGCGGAAGTGAGCAGGATCGTCGCTAATACGTATTATCATGTTTCAGGGCCGGCTCGGCTCTGATCTCCCTCTTTTGTTGTCTTGCTTTTGTTTGCACTTGCTTGACTTTATTGCTGCTGTTTATGTTAAATGGTTATTTGTGCATGTTTAATTATTGTTTGATGCACGGGGAGTGCAGGCTTATTTGCGCTGGATGTTGATTCCAATAATTAATTGATGTTGTTAAAGTAAATGTTATTATTGATTGTTATGGTGTGTTGTCTGTACGAGTTGTACAGTTTATGTTTTCCTATACAAGTGGTATAGGGAGTCTAGGTGACGCCTTTGTAAGGTTTTAAATAATAAAGTGTTACTGGATGAAGTCGATGTATTTCGTAGGTGGTGGCTGCGTGAAATAGAAATTAGTACGGTGAATTTGATAGTCATTGGCTCTTGCATGCTCTGATCGTAAGACAGTATGCGGATGGTGACGTTTCTGATTTGGACTTTGGGATGATGATCTATGCCCCGTGGGCGGCTGGGGCGAGGATGTGGCTGGTGGAATGGCCTGGGGTTGCTCAAGGTCGAGTGGATTGCCGTCTCCGCGACCGGTTTTCGGTAGTTTAATCTTGCCGTAGACGCTCACGCGGAGGCCGGTGTAATTTCTTGAATCTTCTTCTCCCACACACCTGGAGTGCCGTTATGAACCCATTATGAAGTCGCCATGTTTTTATGTTGTTAGTTGAAAATATTTTGTATCGCCAGAGTGTAGTAGTTGATCTCGAAGAATCAACATGTAATTGTATTCCGTTTGTTAGTAGTTAATAAGCCGTTGTGCAGTGATGTGTGCGTTTAAAGTATGTTTCCTGTTTAATGGCTTCGTGATGAATATTTTGTGGTGCTGAGTTATTATTTCAAGCAAGGAAATTTACGACGGCTACACCATGATTAATGTATAATGACATGAATATGTATTGTCATTGTTTTCTGTTTTGAGTAATTCTTTAAACTGGACATCATAGTTAGAAACATCATAGAAAGGGCGAAGACTGGCAACAAGAGACGCTACTTCTACATTCCTAAAAATGCTGATTAAATTCAAGCCTGATTTTAGTTCTGGAAGTCCTTTTATTTAGAAATTTTTATTTAATATGATTTAAATACATGTTTGATTTTTCAGAGATAAGGACAAATTATAGGGGATTGTGTACTATGATGTCAGAATTACAAAGGATTATAACGGCACTATTAACACACACACACACACTAACCACACTGAATTGACACCTTACTGGACTCAAAAATTTAGATAATTTGGGTTATTTAGACACTTATAAGAATTTTTTGAAATATTTGTCCTGTAACTGATTCTCTCAGTTTCATGAAGAGAGGTAGAGACATCAACTAAGTTTTAAGGCAGCTGGGTCGTATATTGGACTTCAAATGTTAACCAAAGGAGGAAATTTTTCCAATGATCATGAAAAAAGAATTGAAATTGTACTCTGTGATAAGAAAGAAGTTTTTTCGGGCATCTTCTTAATTCTTTAAAAGAAATGCAAATAATATTTTTAAATATGAATTATTCGGGGGGAGTGTGGTATACTGTTCTAAATGCAAATAGTTTCATTCGGTGACAAAATTTCTAAGATAGATAAAATAGAGTCAAAATTTCTTCAAATAGGCTAAGTATCGAATAAGCTAGTAACTTTAATTGTGAGATCACGTGAAATATAGAGATATGGATTTGCTGATGTGATTTCAAGTTGACTTGATTTTTTTTCATGAGATAGTAATAGCAAAGGCTGGATAAACATCTTTACAATCTCTTACATAGATATATTTTTTAATTAAAAAAATTCGAGTTGTATCTTTCGTTCCAGACAGCTAAAGCGGCAAGAATAATGAATTTTCTCTCATGTTTTAAATATGAATGACACCAATCAGTGACATCGATACGAGGAATACAAGTAAAAAGAAGCGTTCTTGACTTTAGAGTGTTACTACACTATAGGATACAGAGGTTTACGGATTTTGGATGTTCCACTGCAGTTGTACACGTGGATAGTGTCTATAGATCCAAACCAAAAGAGACGGGTGACGTTGGCGAAAATTTAGGAGGCTATAGGATTTAGACAACTAAACGCTCTAGTAGTTAACCAAGTGG
This sequence comes from Dolomedes plantarius, assembly GCA_907164885.2. NCBI lineage: Eukaryota > Metazoa > Arthropoda > Arachnida > Araneae > Dolomedidae > Dolomedes > Dolomedes plantarius. The sequence continues at coordinate 208,721,821 of OU015494.1, forward strand.
GGAGGATAGGAGTTTAAGCATTCATTTCGGTTATTCTACACAGTGATTAGTAATTAGCTTTTTTAGATTTGAAAATATGTTTTCAAATTTTAGTTTTTAGGATAATTTAAGCAAAATTGAATAGAGCTCTTAAAACATTTTTCGTTTCGGTTACAACCTACTTTTTTTCTTCCCAATCCCTGGCATTTTTGTTTGGTTAAGTAGTTCTGCAGGATGATTAATTTCAGTTTATGTTTAAAAATTCCAACTTACAACTACTCTGAATTCGGTGTCTATTAACTGTAAATCAATATTTCTCTATATTCTTGCTTTGTAATACCATCATTTTAGAAGTTTCAAAATAAATATTCAAATCCACTTTGATTCTGTGTATTTTCCTGTCCCGAGAAACTTTTTAACGAAATAAATCACGAACCTGTTTAAGGAGAAAACAAATGAAACATGAATCCTGCTTGCTTCTCTAAGCCTTTGTTAAGAATACTCGAAATATTTGATCAATCATTTCCCCCACGTACATGAAGAAATGCTGATACCGCGAGAATGGCATCAGATGAATTTCTGAATAATCAAGAATTAATGACCTCATTAACTTAAGCATTAAGAAACCGCCTGGACTACATCTCATTGCTAAATAAAAGAAATTAGGCTTCATAAAGAAGCAATATAATTATTCTACATCATAAAGAAAGCATTAGACATAACTCTTAAAGTTTTTAATATACTGCGTAAAACTTGTCTTATAAATATGCGTTTAAGGAGGCGGAAGCGGGGATATTTAATACATGTTATACGAGCTGCAGATATAAAATAGAACGAAAGGCTATATTTATTTATTTGTAACCTTACATCTAGAAAAAAATTTTATAAAATTAAAAATTTCACTTTAGTTTATTTACAAGTTGTGTTTATAGATGTCTATGCATTCATAATACACTCTATAACAAAAAAATCGACATACAAAGAACGACTTGTCCGACTGTAAGAAATTTCGTATGCAAAGATGTTTACACCGAACATGCTTATGATTAAAATTTGGTGTCCAACGAATGAATATCGAAAGCTCCAGTGTATCAGAACTGTGCATCCAGCAGGTGTATGTAAGGAGCGATTATCAATCTGATGTTCAAACTTTCTGTTGCATTTCGACCACGGATATATTACGTGGACTGTAACAATGCCGCGCCTAAAGATTTGTGCTAATTACTAGCATATCTCAGAGTTTGAAATAGGTCGTCTCATAGGACTGAAAGAATGTAGTCGGGCAAACCGAAGAATCGCTTGACATCTGAATCGAAGAGACGCAGCGATGAGACGATACTGGCAAGGGTGGGTTAACAACGGACCGATTTAAGCGTCAGGACCGCAGCTATCGACATAGAAGCACAACAAAACGGAAAGACAGAGCAATTGTCAGATCAGCTGTCACAACACTGGATTCGTCGTTATCATTCATCCTACGTTTGACCCGCACACAAGTGTCCAATATGACCATTAAGAGACGACTGAGAGAACGGAATCTACTTTCGCGCCGACAGTCTTTAGTGACGAGTCTCGTTTACAACTGTCCTCAAAACCACCGAAGACGTGTCTGGAGACATTCAGGGCAACGTTGGAATCTTGCCCTTACTATCGCACGCCACATAGGCCCACAACAGGGTGTTATGCTCTGCGGTTCCATTTTCTTTGATAGCCGGACCCCTTTGGTAGTCATTAGTGGCGCACATACAACACAGCGCCATCGGTACGTAGACGACATTCTGCGATTTATTTTGCTGCCGTTCCTCTTGGGCCACCCTGGACTTACTTTTCAACAAGATAACTACCGGTCGCATACCGCAAGTGTTGCTATGAATTGTCTTCACTTCCTTGAACACCTAGATCGCCTGATCTCTCCCCCATACAGCACATTTGGGACGTGATGGGAAGGCTATACCAACTATCCTGGAATATTACCGATTTAGCCCACTGTTGGAGACAATTTGGCAAGAAATCCCCCAGGACACCATCCGAGAACTTTATCAGACTATGACAAGCCGGAAGACAGCTTGCATCCAGGCCAGAGGTGGACAAACGCCGCATTGACTCCCTCATTTTGTGACGATCAAACACTGGAATGAATCATTCAATTGTTCTAAAATTTTAATCGTTTTTTTTCTTCTGTGCATGTTCTTGACATCCACCAAGTTTTGTCGCAATCGGACAACTCCTTGGTGGGACGATTTTTTTGTTATAGATTGTATTTACAAAACACTTTACGCCTTAGAGAATCAATTCAAAAACAAAAGTCTCATTTAGCCTTAAAATTTAAATTATGAGAAAGTTGAGAAATCAGAGACCAAAAAATCAAAAGCTTTTAATTCGCATTACGTGATGTTTTTTAAAGAATACGAAAGTGTATGAAGAAATTTTCTACAAAACATATTAATACATTTTTATTGTATTATTGCTTAGCATCAGAAATGTTCTATTATGTATTTTAATAAATAAAATTCATTTATATGTATAATATTTTTTTTCTAAAATTGCAAAATAATTGTTAGATATCTGCACGTACGTTGTTATTGACATCAAAGTAAAAGCTATGAACTAATAAATAGAGCCTAGTTAATTGGAAAATACATTATCTTACAACATTTTGTTTTACTGTAAATGCTGAAAATTAAAATTTATTAATGATTTATCAGTCCATCTAAAAAATGTCATTTGCTCATCTTTCAAGCTTTATGAATTCTATTTTCTTATAAATAATTCAATATTTTTTAACTTCCATGACGTGTAACTATATGTAAACAAGCATATATAATTTTTATCGAAATAAATTTAATAGCCGAAACAGCATTACATATATATTTCTACCAACAAATCTTCCTATAAAATGTTGTAAAATTATTTTACATAAAAATAAAATTTAAAGTCTCATTTTCACTCTAAGTTGTGTTTTAACTTCTCTTACAGCAGGAGAAAAGAATTATTTCTCTGTTGCAATTTTCCTTGTAAGCTGTTTATTTTCTTAGACCTAAAATTTTCTTGGAATTTATTCTTACGAAAATAAAGCTGATTATATTAAACAAAATAATTTTCAATTAAAAAATATATTTTAAATTCTGCATAATGTAGTTCTAGATTTTTTCTGCTTCCAGGTTCCTTTTGAAATTTTTAAGCACACTACACTTTTATAAGTATTTCTTTAAAAATTTATCTTATCGTGTACGTATTTTTGATTCTCATCAGATTCGGTTTTCCATACACCACAATATCTCTCATGAACAAGTGTTCATGAGAGATGATTTAAAAGCTTAGCAATTTTATGAGATTCATTTGAAGAAATGATGACAGAGTGTGCCTAAGTAAGAACAGCCATTCAAAGAATGGAAAATTGGAGGTTTGCAAGACCAGGAACGAGCAACCTAGCTTTTTTGATCTGGAGTAAGGCTACTGTAATGTAAGGTACTGTTAAGTTTCCATTGTCTTAAACATTACACATCAAAACCAGCCGAAATTATAAACCAACTGATCAAGCCATTTCAGAAAATTATTTTATAGATTGCCCTCAAGTTAACTCAAAGTTGGGTATTTTACAAGGTTAGTGGTTGTCAGCGTTACAATAAACATTTGTTACACAAGGGCTAATTAGACTTGTACTTTGCAAGGAAATTCAACACAAACAATGTTGGGCTATATATTAGGACTTGCCAACTTATTGATCTATAATAGACAAATTGTGAATTAGAATGTTTGGATGACTCATCATTAGCTGAAAAGACTGAAAGAAACTCAGGAAAGAAATTTTTTTTTAAATCTATGATTTTTTTATCACATTATAGAGGGGGGAGGTTTGAGTAAGTCTGTCACTAGTTGTCGAGCGTGGTCAGATCCGTTCGTTATCTCTGTCAGAATGTCAACATTACTCTCGAGGAGGCTGAGTGTGCTTCAGTTAGCTGAAATTGGTTACGGGCTTGTTCATAAACGAGCACGAAGGACATGAAATGTTAAACCTTAAAAACCTGAGTAAATCGAGTCTGGTTTCACAAACACTCAAAAAGAGAGATGTTACTGTGTTTTCAAGAGACATTTCCTAAATGTTGGCTAGGAAGGAAAGGCACCGTAACCTGGATTACTTTACCTGTAAATAAAAATGAATTCCTTCTACCGTTTTTTCACAGAAGGATTATTTGGTCAAGGGTTATTTGGTCATAGAAAGGTTCCAGATTCGAAAGACTTGAAACATCGTATCCTTACATCAGTTGCCCAAAAAATCCCTCAGGTCCTAGAAAACGTACAGTTAAACCTCAAGGATTATTTTGTCATTTGTCAAGCTACTAAAAGGTGACAACATCACACTTCACTATCCTTTATGATTACTTGGTGAGTTACTCAGCATAGAAACAAAAAATATGCATGTTATAATATACCTTACAGGTATTGAGATAAATGTGAGTATTCTCAAGTACCTTTAACTAAGAATGTTGAGCATGAAGTTCTGGGAATGTGATTAAGATATTAGTCCCGCTACAAAAATATTGCAAAGTTTTCTTCGCAACATTCGAACTGTCTTCAAACTAATGGGGTTCCTAAGCAGACAAATAACTGATACAAGTCAAAAAGATTTTCAGTGGTACACATAACAAATTTTAAAAGCATTCTAATCTATATATATAAAACAGTTCCGTAACTGACTCATTCATTCATTCACTGACTGACTGACATACAACGCACAGACCAAACCGCTGGACCTAAAGGGCTGAAATTTTGCATGGCGATTCTTCTAATAGTGTAGAGGTGCACTAAGAAATATTTTTCAAAAATTCTTCTTAGATTTTCTTAAATTAAATTTTTAAGCTGTTTTTTAAACTTTTTTTACGTTTGCATTTAAAATAATACATTGAGGGTTATAAAATTTATATCAAGAGAAAGATCATAAAAATTCCTTCAAAATGAAATTTTTTTCGAATCGTTACCTCCATTTCCTGATTTTTGGTGAAATTTTTAAAGATTAATTTTTAGAATTTAATTTATTAAATGCTGATCACGTGATTTCTTTTTCTGGTACTTTCAATAAATTTATCGTCACGTGCGTAACAACTAAATAGACAAAAAAAATATTTTTTTCTCTTTCTAATGCAGCAGACGATTGGATATTATCCAAAAAAAATGCATATCTCTTACGATTTTTTTATAAATATATATATATAGATAGATATATATTTTACATCAATTGTATACATTGATCATCGCATTTATTATATATATATATATAATTATTTTTTGGCATAAATTGCATACGTTGACCGTTGTATTTAATTTGAATGTACTCCGTAGCGAAGCGCGGGTTTTCAGCCAGTAGCTGATAAGCTTCGTTAGTAATACCAGTGATAAAATTCCATAATTGCATTGTTCATCTAAAAAAATGAGAATTGTTATGGCTGTAATTTATATTATGCTCTCCGGAATGAATTTTTTACTTTAATTTCTGTACTTTGCATCTTTAAAGCACATTTACTTTCAAAATTTAAATTTTTCTTGATGAGAGATTGAAAATATTTTCTTCTATACAAAGAGAGGATTGAATTTATTCACAAACTTATGAAAGCAGCCGCGGAAAGGGATGTTGAAAATTTTCCTCTCCGGAGAAATTGAAATTTATGATTTTTCCTTCCGATCCTGGAATAAAGGGCTATAAATATAATTTAAGAGTTGTTCTAGAACAGGAATCGATAATAAGAAGAAATACAGAGACAAAAATTTCAAAAATGTCTTGCTGATTGAGATGAGTTATACGATTTTACGCAGAAAGATAAAACATCATCGAAGGAGAATGGAAAAATCGTACGATTACCTCCTCTACTTTCATTTCCCCTTCCATGAAATTATTTTTAAATCTATGGGGTATCTAAAAGATGCACAAAAATCTGTTTCAGCCCATCTCAATCAGTTACATGGAGTAAGTTCGTATTTGTTTCATAATATATGCTTTGATTTTAATGTATGTTTCTATATAATGTCAGTCTCAGAAACACAGCTGTCGAATTATGAGTATAAAGATCCCTAATATAAAAATAAAATTTCTTATATAAGTTCTAGAAAAGGAAGTTTTCTTAGAAAGATAAGCCTGAGAAGCATATACATTATTATGCATACAAGTTTACACAGCTAAGGTGACTGCCTACGTTCGGAGCCAATTTTTTTTAAAAACCCTTTTTTAAGACTTTTTTGGTCTTTTATGATAAAATAGCACTTAAAAATTAAAAAATGAACAAAAACTTACTTGTAAATACCATACTTTTTTAAAAATTGGTCCATTTCAAGTAATTTTTAATGAAATTTAGCCAAAACGCTTATCACTCTGCACAAAATTATAATGTTACTATCTTAATTTCCTTCTCACACATGATACGTATGACAGTTTTCTTCAAAATGACCCATAATCTAAGAGAAATTTTAAAATGCAAAAATAATACAGACAATTTTATGTTCCAATTTGAAAATTTTCCCGATTCGTCATTCCTTTCCTTATAAAAACAGCCCTAAATAAAAAAACTATTTATTATACATCAATTATTGTAGGTGATTTCATTAACAATAGCATCTAAAACATTTCCTGAAACTTTCATCAAATTATATGCATTATTATGCAAGATATGATGATAACGGTGGAGATTTGTGCTAAAAATCATAATTCTGAGAAAAACGCATTTAAAGTTTTTGGTCACTGTAAAAATATACTTTTGCTTTTTAAAACAAGCTAAAATTCACCACACTTATAAGTTAATCCCTCTTTTTCTTCATACTGCAAGCCTTTTTTCTTACGGCGAGCTAGTAATATTTTTCTCTTAGTTTTAGTAGATGCCAAGAGTGTCTTCTTGAGTCCTTAACGAGCTGATAATCAAAAAGCTTTAGGCCATTTAGTAAAAATGTACCAGTATTTATGTTCAGCTGTTTTAACACGCTCAAAAGACCTTGTGAACCACAGTTAAACTGAAGAACAGCTATGTACGCACCCAATAGCAGTGTTTGAATTTCTACAAAGTTTTCCTTCGGAACTATATTCCATAACACACCATTGAGGCATTCGTTGGCATTTTGTGTCATGCCATGTAGACACTTTCTCAATAACTTATTATCACATAACTGCATGTACACTGGCTTAACAATGTTTATTATATTTTGAGGAAGTCCAGTGGCTTTATCAGTATATTTTTTACCTAGCGATTTTGATCACTGACATTTACACCAACTATCAGATCCGGGGGGGGGGGCATTGGCCGTGCATAGCATGTTCACTGCTAGAACAGCAATTATAAAATGCTGCGATGACTGCAGATTGCATGCTTGATAAATTACGAACATTAAGAATTGCAATGCCATAATAGTTCTGTAATTTATCAATAAATTTATCAGTTAACTTTCCTTTTCCCCCCAAGACCCTTTGTAGACTTTTTCAACTTCCTAAGACGATTACCAACTCTCTTTTGTACATGTCCTATGCACTCTAATTTGGTAACCGTATTAGCACCATATATATATTTTTACAGCTTCATAAGATTTACAGTCCCCATCGCCGTAATAATGAGTATAGCGTAGCTTCCTCAGATTTTCTGACCGTTCAAATATGCGATATGCTCCAATGGTTTCCATGCTTGAAGATGAGCCCTGGTGATTCTTGCAAACATGTGCACTATCAGATAAAACAGATTTTGAAGTTTGTTGTATATCCTGCAGAAATGTCACAGTATTTCAATGTCTAATATCTTTCCGATGTCAACTGATGTGCAACTTACACAGCTATTGATGGATGAGTAGCCGCGTTTCTGCCAGGTACCATCCATCGTCACACCACAGCTTGTGATACCTGCCGTTGAACCTTTAAGATTTTTAATTTCATTTGCAGCACTCACCATACTTTCCTTGGCAGGTTTAAATGCAATCTGCTTTATTTTCAATTCATGTTTTCTAAAGGATACTTTGGTAAGAAAAGGTAAATCCAACATGCAGAACAGTTTTTTTTTCCTGCAGTATAACCTTTTCCTACTAGCCTTAATGCATAAACAAGTAGAGTGTTTATCTGATTCTTGTTATTATCTTTTATTGTAGATGTAAATCCTTTTGAAAAATTGCAATTCTTGCACTTTATGCAAAAGTTTGAAAGTAAACCAAACCTTGAATCTTCTGATAAACACAATTCATTACTATAGCATTCAGGGCAACATAATACTGAAAACACTGGCATGAATGTTGTTATATTGATTATACGGTTTCCAAAAAGTTCAGATTTATCTTCAGTAGAAGTAGCAGATGAAAAGATCTGTTTACTACCTTCCAGTTTTGAGGAACTAGCAGTAATCATTGCTGTATTTGTGACTGAAGTTGTGCCACGATCGTGTTCAACATCACAGTTTGAAGGTGGACTTGTAAAGTGATTTCCACTGAACTTTCGCTTAAATCAGGAAAACAGACAAGCTCTTATATATATATATATATATATATATATATATATATATATATATATATATATATATATATATATATATATATATATATATATATATATATATATATATATTTACGTAGTCGTATGTATGTTAAATAGTTAGAGTATGAAATGAATAGTTAGAGTATGAAATGGTATGAAATGTTAAATAGTTAGAGTATGAAATAGTATGAGCGTAGCAAAGTTAGCTCAATATATTAAATGTGCCTTTTAGACAAGAAATAGAAAGCGATAACAGATATAACGATCTAGGGAATTGCCCCATTTGATAGAAAAACCAAACAACTCTTTCCATTACTCTGATAGATATTGTTTTCGAGAACAAACAAACACTGCCTGGGACTTTCTATTACCATATGGAAAACAACTAATTTTCTTTACCAAGAAAGTAATTACAAGGCAGAGAGCTAACTATATATAATTCTCAAATAATCAAATCGCAAAATTGAAGAAGTTATTATGTATAAAAAGAGAATTTTGCATAAATATTTGAAGAAAATGTGAAGTAAAAGGAATTTCGTTTTTTCAGTCTTATAAATTCAAATTGTGGTCAGTGATTTTAGCCAGTTTGATATGCACACTGACTTCCATACAACTGAACTAAATTTTTCAATCCATAATTACATTATAGTCACATCTTATCTTTTATAAGTTGCTACGTTCCGTTTATTAAATACTTAATATGTGAAGAACTTTATAAGTATGAAAAAAGCTATTTCAACAGTAACTTCTATCAAGTTTAAGTACAGTCCAAAATCAGAGAGAAAAAAAAACAATTGCCAGAAATTACTTAAATATATTAATTTTAAATTCGAAGACAGATAGACACATAAATTGGTGCTTTTATATCGATCCTAAGCAAAAATCGTAAGTAATGACATTCAATACATCTGATGGCGTTGTGGAGGTACAGACTGCACGCCAGCTCACTATGCGTTGAGAGCCGCAGACTGCTCTCCAGTCCGTTCAACGCATCACGAATTTGATATTCAAATACCTCGGCTAATCTTGTAACGTCATCACCTCGGTGAGCGTTTAAGCAGGTCCGGACTACAGTTCAGCAGAAAACTTCAGCCTACGCTCCCGCAAGTTGCGTCCAAGTTTCTCTCGTGGAGTTTTCCCCCTGTAGCGTCACGACAAGTAGATAAGGCGATTCTCTCTGAGGCGTTGCTAAAAATTACTACCATGGGATCCATAACAAAGAAAGACAGAGTTCTAATTAACAAATGAAGGACAAAAACTCAACAATTTATTAACAAAAAAAATTAACATTTAAACAGTTCAACATATTCAATTAAAATCCCGTGCAGATTCACAACGTACGGAGCCTAAAACACACATCCGCACAGGCCGCGTTCTCTAGCGTCTCTCTCCAATGTCTGGATTCTCAGACGGGGTGGAGGGGCCGGCAGATTATCAGCTGACAGCTCTTCTTAGACGCCGAACTTTATTACATTGCAGAAACGTTAAGATGACAGCTTTACTCGCTGCATGTGGGAAAAACGTTTTTTTTTCCCACGTGTTCCGAACTGGTGGAACCGAGCAACAAATTCCTTGAAAAATACGCAGCTGTGTTTCAAACTCTTGTGGGGTCTCGGGAAAAAATAAGACCATATTTCCAGTACGCTACACCGGCTTTTGTTTGCTTCTAAAATTCTATTTATTTGTTAAGGCTGCTATGTACTAAGAAAAAAAATGGTATTTCCCTTTTCCTCTTCTTGCAGACTCTTGTGGTGGGAGGAGTCCAGTTGACAGTTCGAGAATTCCACACCCCTTAGGATTGACATTTTGAGGGATTGTAATGGCTCTCTCTCTATAGGGGGGTTAAGCGCTGCCCCCCCAATTTTTTAATTAAAATATATTTTTGTCAACTATTTACAGGTACATAAACGCTGATAAACAAATTAAATTGGTATTGTCAGATAGCCTGAACTTTTCTGCAAAGCGCTACAGGATTTATTTTATAAATTTCGTCCACCGAAGGAATTTATGAGCGTTTAAAAACACACTATACCAGATTTTTCCCCGAATAATTTAAATTTTAAAATATTGATTGCATTTTTTAAAAAAAAACGAAAAATGTACACAAATGAAAAATTTCTTTCTCTATGACGAAGTACATTTAAAAAAAAAATCTTTGAATCCAAGTCGGCAATCCTTGGACAAATTTTCTCCATAGGTTAACATTGAGGTGAGAGAATCCAATGGGGTTAGTACATAGTAGCGGAGATCCTAAACTTAAAAATGGTACGCCATTTATCAATTTTGGATAAGTATGAAGAGAAATAAAGGGATAGTCAGAAAAAAATCCCCTTCTAGAAATAATATATACTAGGTAGTCCGTGCGAAAACTTCCCAGGTGAATAAAATACAATTAATTTTATAGCGAGGTTGTTGGTTTGTAGTAGGATGAAAAAAGAACCGGTTCATTTGTAGCCATTGTTTATTTGTCAAGTAACAATAGTCGTAAGGATAATACAAATCCGATTGCAAAATACCTTTGGCTACAATATTGGAGGTAAAGCATAACACAAAACAGGGGAACATTAGATATGTACATGCCAAAACTTATTTGTAGACAATATTAAAAGGTAAGTATGACACAATCTCGTGGAAAATGGGATATTTTTGTTACAAAACCACTTTGTACACACTATTTGACCATGCCGTATCGACGCATCCAGGGAAATAACTCTAGGACCAAAAGTCAATTTTTAACTTCGAATTTTAAAGAAACAATACAATGCACATATTCCCATAGAGTTTACAAAAGAAATTTGCCATTCCGCCACGCATCAACAGTTGTTCGCACTCTTTTTTTCTTCGACTTTCACATCTGCATGGTAAGACTTATTTTGATTATCCATTAATAAGAGGCAAATTAGAAGTTTTCCCTAAAAACCATACTAGACATTCTTGTAAAATGTATGAAGACAGTAACTCATATGTATACAGTTAATAAATTGTGTAAGACCGATAAAAATAATATTTATTTTAGTTGCTGGCTTTTTACGAGCTAAAAACATATAACTACTTTTAATTCAACGTGAGCAATTTCCTCGCAAACTATTTTAGGAATTAAATTGTGCAGTGGTGATCGTCAAGAAGAGTTCAAAATACAAGATTTTTAAATTTAGTTTATATTGGTTAGGAGAGTTCGGTGTACTGAGAGAAGTTATTTTGTGTGTGTGTAGTTTGACATTTTTTTTAATCAATGGGTGAGTTGTATCTTATTCCGCAGCAGGAAAGAGTCAATATTATTAAGAATAATATTTAGAGACTGAAAATACGCTGTCAGTGCAGCTCCGAAACATTCAAAGGTCGAGTGGTGATGAGGTTTATCCTAAGCTAAAATCTTTAAAAGTCTGGATTAGTAATCGTAATTGAGGATCAAAAACATATTCATAAAATATTGAAAATGAGAATGTTAACGGTAAATAGATGTACAAAGAAAATGTATGTAATAGCTTTCCAAAATGGTTTCCATGCAATGGTTTTACAAAAAAGGCCCTCATTCAATTTTTAGGGGGGGGGGGGGACAAAACTTCTAATATCCTTTTCAAAAATATGTTTTTATGATCAGACTTTCATTATGTATGTATATATATATATATATATATATATATATATATATATATATATATATATATATATATATAATGTTTGAAACAAGATGAAATATGCTTTAGGAATAAACACGTCAAATATTGAATCGGAAATAAAACTTGATATAATATAATAAGATTCAGGACTCGAAGTAAACTCCAAGTATTTATTCAAGCGACGTATCGTATTTATCTCTGGAAAGATCACGATGTTTTTAATGGCAACCAGAGTCTTTCAAAACTGTCAAATGGCTCTCGGTGTTTCATTTAACCTGATTTTTTGAAGTAATCTATGATTTTTAACAGATCAGGGCAGTGATTATTTGAAGATTAAAAAAGGAACACTTAAGTGTTCAAAACTTAAACAATTAATTTTCTCTAATAAAAAAAATTATGCAATCAAATCAGCAATTTCATTCTAAAAATATTTGGTAAAAGCGACAAACGAACATTGCTTATATATGACATTTTAATTACACGACTTGTTTTAGGATTTTGAAACTGCCATTTCCCGGTTTATTGATATTAACTAACGAAATAAGAAAACTAAAGTTCAATGTATTACTTTAGCCAAACAGTCTCTATTAGAAAATATTCAGGTTTTAGGAATACAGTTTCTCTCTTTACAAAACTTATCTGAAACCTTTACCTGGGGTTGAAAAGAATTTTTCTAATAAATTGAATGCGATTAGATTCAGCTACGACTGTTAGTTGAAAAAGAAGAGTAAGAATGGAAGTTTTCAGATCAGTAAAACTCTCAAGAAAGATATTTCATAAAAAATTGATGCATTTTTTAAGAATCAAAAGAAGACTGATAATCTGTAGAAAAGGAAGCAACGAATTTCACGCTTGGTGGATTCTTTCCAGGGTGAAATTTTCTGATTTCTTGTGAACTGTGAAATAGTTTATTTTAATCTCTTATTGAAATATGAAAACCTGTGGATGCCCAAGGTATTCTTTTTATTTCTGTTTCGGTGTTCAGCGTATTTAGCAAAATGGCAAGAATAAACATATCGCATATTTCACATCCGGGGAGCCTGGAGCAGAACTGCCAAACGAAAAAAAATTTTTTGTTGTTATTCCTCTTAATACATATGAAATATTCACAAAAGAATGGAAATATACCCCATATAAACATTTTTTTTATCTGCGGTATTAACACTGCTGAAATGAAACAAGAAGTAGGATGACATTATCAACGGAGGATATTCCTTTGTGTACACCTCATTGATAGTAAACCATTTTTCGTCACCATCATAAAACCTCTCGCATTTTATTGTTTTAGAGAGTCTAGTTGGGTATTAATTTGAGCCCACTTGACCTTTTACGTACAACTTGAGGATTCATCATTGAAAGTACAAAATAGACGTTTAACGATTACGAAAGTAAAGAGATCAACAATGCAGGTCGAGTTGTTTATTTCTAGAAGTTTGCAAAAATACCTGAACAAACATGAAAAGAAGAACAGCATATTTTTTACAAAAAAAAAAAAGGTGAACGGTGAAAGACGGGATTTTTACTTTCCTCCTGCGACATCAATACAGATATGGAAGATACATATATATACACAAAGAGATATTGATTTTTCTCCCATAAAGTTTTGAAATGTTTAGAGTTTTCCAAGTAGAATAGGTGGCAACTCAAGAATTTATTTAGCCTTTCATTCAAAATTTTATGTATTCAAACTGTATATTGCTTAATAAAAAAAGCTTTCATTTGGATAAAAATGTTTATTTACCACAATAAAAAAATTTTGATGAGTACGTTAAAATAACCTCATCAAAACAGCTTAAAGTTATTGAACAAAACTAAAATTATTATTTTTATTATCATTATTATTATTTACCCCATAAGTCGTTCTTATATTTAAAATTTTTTCCTTTTCTGCTGAGGAAAAAGACAAAGCATTTAAAAATTTCACAAAATAACCTCTTATAATGCTTTTCCGTCAATTTCTTCATAACAGAGATGAAAAGTTCTTCAGATTGGTATTTTTGTATGCCTACGCATAATAAATTTTTTCTGGAGAATTTCAACAATATCAAATGAAATAATATTGTTCCTCGTTCTATTTCCTGAACCGCAGCTTGATCAAAGTATTTGCATTCTGAGAAAGAGAAAAATGGCTAACAAACTCAACTAAATAAATACCTTTTCTTCAGAACGGAATTGTTGTTTTCATTAATTTTGTTCGCAACACCATGAAGGTTACTTAAACTTCTATATTCTCTTAACGATTTGAAAAATATGTTTATTACTGTTATTTTAAGACCTGTGTCCATTTATTAACATAGGTTACTAAAACCTCTATATTCTCTTAATGATTTAAAATATATGTTTATTGCTGTTATTTTAAGACCTGTAACCATTTATTAATAAAGTAATCCGAATATCTTCATGAATACAGTATTATGTTACTATTTTGATTACTTCATTTGAAAACTGAATTGACTCTATCAACCAATCGTCCCATTTACCAACAAATAGGAATTAGCGAAGCACAAAGCATTAAAATTTCTTGGCTGCCGAGACAACTGAGCACTAAAAAATATTTCAGTCACAACGCTCTTGCATTATTTCCTTCACATAGTTTCTTACATGATTGAATTCGATACTTGTAACTCATTTCATTTTAATAGCATCAACTTTTGGTCAAGGAATTTTAATGCAGTTAAGAATTATTGTTTTAGTAAATATAAACTTTAAATTTTTAAAAAAACATACATGTACAAGATTCTAAGAGTTTGTCTCTTATATTTTGGTCTTCTGTAATTTAGAGTAGAAATGCAAGTTACGCGTCAATCCTGTTTGTTTTATGGTTCTTCAGATATCTATGAGTCGAAATAATTTATTTACCCTTGTTAGAAATACCTTTAAATTGACTTTTAATGTGTACATATTTTTTAATACTCTCGAATGAAAAAGAAAAGAACGTAAAATATACAGACTTTATTTAGTAATTTTTCTACACAATGATTTGAAAAGAATTATTTTTTACGTCAAAAGTCGTTAATGTTAAATAAATCCGAATCGTAACAACCAAAGCAGACATTAAGGATTTCTATTGTATACGAGAAAAGAATAGCTTTGAATTTGCACCTTCCGAAAACGTCAGATTTTTCGTTGGTAAATGAATGGGAATATTTATGTAAGTGTAAATTAAGTATCTTTACCTTTCAACAAATTACTTTCCAAATAAAAGGTCTCTCCTGCCAGAAACGAATACTTTGAAATAACATTTCTGTTGAATAATGAATTATTTACATTATCTATTGTCCAGGTTCGTCAGTTTGCTTGAGTTACGACACAAGAAACTCTTTTATCAATTAATGAATACTAGAATTTATCTGAATTAGATTGGAGTATTCTCGACCGATTTTTCGATCACCTTTCTTTTTCTATTCGTTTATTGATTTAGAAATTTTTAAGAATCACTAGAAATTTTTTGTCTTAACCTCGATGCGTAATAAAAATTTTGCTTCAGGATTTTACCCTTGGAATGAGATTAAATTTAATATGTTTTGTATATTTTAAAAAAAATGAAACCTATTGTTGATAGAGACCACTATTTAACAACTTCTCACTCATATTATAATGACACTTCACTATCAAGCCTAATATTCTTTCTTATCCTTATGTGTGTTTGATAGGAAATTACAATAAACTTAACAAGAATTTAAAATTTAAAAAAATGTTAGCATCTAAATTCAGAAAATTTGTCAACTGTGACACCAAAACCTATTTAGTTTCACTTATAAATTCCATTAATCAAAGGCTAATTTCAGATAATATTTTCAACAATTTTAAGTCACTTTTAAGTATCTGAATCTCTTAATTAGTCTCATCTAAGAGATATTTAAATAGCCTAAAGGGAAAAAATTATGACATTTGAGCCATTAGCTTTTAACTTTTAATTTTTTTCTATTGTAATATCCTTTTACTTTATGGGTGACATAATTTTCATATCAAAATCATTATGTGTTCCTTTAGGAAGTTAAATTATTTTAAAGACCCATGACGCTTTTTTCTGGTTTAAGCAATAAAAAATGCCTCTGATAATAAAACAAGTATGATATGAGTTTTTGTAATAAATTACAACGCTAGAATGAGATGATTTGAAGATTTTTTAAGACTTCTTCATTTATGTTAACCTCATTGAAAGAGTGTGCTGTAACAATTTTAAATTTTATGAATGTGTTCACAAAGACAGGATCGCTAAGAAAAGTCCAACTAAAAAAATTCAAAAAGTTAAATTTAAGACAAGCCTTAATAAATGAATACTAAAATTATTCAAATATAGGATGACATGGAATTTCCCCTTACTTTGGCTTTCAGTAAATTTTCATTATATTTGTAACGTTTAAATTGATATATTTCATTCCCGAAAAATAAACAAGAAATTTTTTTAATATTTCTAAAAATAAAGTCTAGTTTTAAAGTGGGAAATGCTAACGCATCTACTTTCAGATTTCATTAATGTGTAATATGATTGATATATATATATATATATATATATATATATATATATATATATATATATATATATATACAGTGGAATCTCGATCGATCGTTTTCGGATCCATCGTTTTTCCGTCCGTCGTTCATTTTATCCAGTCCCAACGAACATATTGCTTTGTTATGTTTCCGCATCTATCGTTTACCCGCATTTATCGTTCACTTCAATTGGTCCCTTGAAAAACGATAGATCGAGATTCCACTGTGTGTGTATATATATATATATATATATATATATATATATATATATATATATATATATATATATATATATATATATGTGTGTGTGTGTGTGTGTGTGTGTTAGTTAAGCATTAATTGGGAATTTACAGGGGGCTTCGAAATAACTAATTTCTAACGTTAGAAGCCATGATTATTCAGAGTCAATCAGATTACATGCGTCTATGAATGCATAGACTATAGGAGTTATTAATAGACTGGGATGGCCTTGGAGAGAATCAAGAAAGGAGAATCACAGGCATTCATTTCGTGGTGAGTTGTTTTGGAGTTCAGACTAAGTTTCGCACGAAATTTATTTGCAAATTCAGCAAAAGATTCTTCTCGAACATTCGGCAGACGTCAATAAGCATGCATGTTAAGTTTAGACGCCTTGAGAAACAATAGAGTTTTCGGCAGAGCGGGATTAGCCTTTGGATTGAGTGGTCAAGCGTCACAATAGTGAGATGATTACTTGGAAAACTAAATTATGTGTGGATTGAATTCGAGGTTATTTAAATTAATAATTGGAATAAACTTGTTGGATATAATTAATTGCAATCATTTACCACGGCCTATGTTTACTGACTGCAATATTATTAATATGTATTAAAGAGCAATTAAGAGGGATTTACGATATTAAGAGCACGCTTCGAGCCGGCATTTAGTCAGGCTCGTCATATATATATATATATATATATATATATATGGTGTGGTGAATGTGTGTATCACGGCGTAACATATTTCTAACTCCGTACGATTCATTCTTTAGTTCTGAAGTAGTGGTCCGAGTGAATATCAAGTCCTTCATTCAACTAATCACAGTTTATTTCCATCTTAAGGGCCTCCAGTTCCATTTAACTAATATCATTTTACTATTTAACCCACCTCGCGACATACATCTCTCTTGTATCGTTTCGTCCATCGCTCTGCCTTTCTTCTTTCTTCGGGAGTTCAGAAACAGACGCCGCTTACCCAAGCATAATCTGATGCAATCTTGATTCGTTAGTTGAGAGAGATTAAATTGAAAGACAGACAAGTACTGCCATCTGCCGTCTTTTATGATCATTAATTACAAGTTTCTGGTTAATTTCCTACTTTATTCTTAATTTAGCTTAATTTTCCTGATTTAGCCTACTTTTGCTATTAATGTCATGACAACTTTCCTCTTCCCTCCCTGAAGGCTTGCACACAGAATGTCTAGTTTCAAATGGAACGTCCCCAGAAGAGAACCAACTAAATCATTAATCATAAAAATTTTAATTTAATAGATGAAAAATTAACCTCAATAATTTTATCTTCACGTACTTAACCCAATGCAACTGAGACAATTACATTGCATAAAAAGTCTCCAGTTGAGACAGAATTTAACACAGAAACAAACTTGAATCATTATAATAACAAATTTCACAATATCAATTATTTGAGAATATCAAAATATTAATTATGAGAAAAATCACTACAGAGAACATTAAAATATATCAGTTATATCAAAATATCCTTAAAGAGTAACATTAAAAATACCAATTATTTAAATGTCCTTAAAAGAAAAACACAAAAATATCAATTGTAAGAAAACATCATTAAATATACACACGAAAACATCATTTATAAGGGAATATAATTGAAGAAAATACGAAGACCTTAGTTATACGAAAAATAACAAAGCAAATGAAAAAAACATATTATTCATAGGAAAGTTTTTAACGTTGAAAATATTATGGATTGTTGGAAATAAATAGCTCAAGAACTAGATAATAGTCCATATGCCTGAAATGGGTATAAGTCCAGGGCATTGTTTTTGTTTTGTGCTCGTAAGCCGTTAAAGAAGTTTTTGAGTCTATAGTAGAATTTCTCGGTCCTTGATTACATTCCTATGTAATGAAAAGTGTTTTTAAGACAAGACAGACTGTTTCAGATCTAAATATCAAAATCTTTATCAACATTATCACTTAAGAACTCACAATAACACCATAATAATAAAAATGAAAATGTTAAATATCAATCAATGAAAATAAGAATACACCATAGCAATTTAAAAAAATGAAACTACTAAATATCAATCAATAGAACTAAGAGTACACAGTAAATGACATTATTAAGAACACATAATAACAAAATAATTTGGATCCTGAAAGTATGGAATCAACTTATCAACACATTATTTTTAAACAACCTTCAAATTTTTCTTTACATCAATCAAAGCAAATTCTTTTCTTATTATTTATTTTCATGTATTTTTCATAATCATTTCAATAACCAACTTAATTTCAAACCCTATCGGAATTGAGAAAACATGTTAAAAATTCTCATGCTTTAGTCAAAATTTTAATCCTTCTTTTAATTGATAAAATATGTCAAATTATTCACACTCTATTCAATAGTACTAACACAATCCTACCATTAACAAAATAAAATCATATCATAAAACTAATCATATCATAAAATTAAATCATATCATTTCACCACTTGAATTAATTTTTTTCCGATTTCTAATTTTCTCCTGAAATATTTCATAATATCATCATTATTTTCATTAAATTTTAACCCTGCAAATTCACTAAAGGTGGTTAAGGTATGGGTGATGAAATTTTTTTTTTACACGGTTACTAATTCTGTAAAATTATTAACTTGGTAACAATTTTGAATATAAACGTTAAGTTCTTTTACTTTTATAAATCGTGAATTTTTTTTAATTTCCATTCGTCGACTTTGTTTCCTTCCGTACATTTTTTTAAAAATAAGATAGCCATGAATCTACTCGTATATCTATAGTGCTATCTTCAAAGGACACAATGTTAATCTCAGTCTCAGCATTCGGGATTCTAAAAGAATCGTAATGTTCGACATTTACTTTGTCAGTGGACATTTTGCTTTATTTATACAATACTAAAAATTACAAAAATAATATAATAACTGACCTGCTTACAACACCAACTTTTGTAAACACAAAATAAAATACTTCACTAAATCAGAAAATTTTTGAGAGTAAAATCACTCTGACGGTGATCTTCGTGTTGAAATATAGCTTATTAAAGCTTTCACGATTTCTCTGTGCAGCGTTCTGCGTGCACACAGGAAATCATTGTAATTATCTTGAAAATAAATTTTTTTATGATTATCGCGCACACACAAAAATTTGAAACACTTCTTGGAGACTTGGAGTTGATTACGGATGTATCAGCACTCCTAAATTTTTTTCTTTCACGATGGCGCATTCAAGAACGAACTCAGGCGGGAATCCGCAGCAAAACTAATGTAGAACAAAGACTTTTTGACTTGCTCAAGTTGCAGTCGCATTTTTAAAAGGTTTATATCCTGTCGGACTCTCTGAAATGACCCGAATTGGGTTATCTCTTGAAGAAACACAATCGAGGCCGAAATTAAATGCAATTCCAATTTACAAAGAACAACTAAAGTTTATTCCATGAAAACAGCAACATGTTACTCGCATCAAAGCGAACCCGCGTCCCTCGTTGCGCGCGAATATAGAATTAGGTCAAAGAGGGGTTGCCAGGAACTGGCGGAGAGAGTTAGTATATGGAAAGGTAGAGCATCTTGCCAAGGTGTCAGAAGGTTACCACATTTAGAAAGAAAGTTCAGATACGGACGATTAAAGATTATTAATAATTTTATCACACATATATATATATATATATATATATATATATATATATATATATATATATATATATTCCTTAACTAATTTGGTAACTTCAAATAATTTCAAATGTTGACCCTGATAAGAAATAAAAAAGGGCTGTCATCAGCTCTGAAGACATCAGAATGTACAAAATCACTCAAAAATATTCTAAATTTCATATAAATTTTGGCAAAATCTTTACAAAACTCTTATTTTTTCAATAATTGATGAAATAAAAATTTTCGCAATTTTCACAAATATTCATAATTTAATACTCTACTACCTTGCTCCCCCCCACTCTCAAAACAAAAAGCTGGCTCAAAATATTTTAATTTCATAGAGTAAACAATATCAAAGCTTTTCTCAATTTCGATTCGGTTTTTCAATTTCAAAGTATTAATTAATTTAGATAAATCATGAAATAAGTCTTCAAACTCATAAAATTTCAACCAAATTCAAAACAAAAAGTTGTACATGAACAACAAAATTTATCTCAGCAGTCTAATTAAATCCACTCAGAATGAAAATGTTCAACATTAACCATTAACAAACCAATTCGAAATGTTGTCAGTAAAAGTCAAATGCCCAAGTCCTCTAGTTGTACCAAAGTTTGCCATTCTTTAGTGAAACTGAGTGGAAAAATTCAGTGTTAAAGCTTATGGGTAAATCTTGCTCCCAAACTTATACTGATTTAATTTAAATTCTGACACTACCATCAATAAACGTTCTTTTTTACGTCAAACATGTTATTACGAAAATCAGAACTTAAGATTCATTTCAAATACAAAATTCAAATCATAATTATCAGCTTACCTTTAAATAATTTAATCCCAATATACTTTTTAATTTTTTTACCTTTTCAAATTAATTAGCACACACAATAATTTTTCTTTTCTTAAAGTTATTCCGATCTCTGGTGTATTCTTGCTATATTAGTCCTGGAGAGGCTACAGATTTTTTGTCCCAGAAGTTCTGGCAAGTTCGAAGGGATAGTCACGGAAAAGTAATTTCAATACGAAAACACAGTCGCTGCAAAGTTCGCACATCCCGTCCGACATAAAAATTTTCTGTCCATTGAGAAAGTTCTTTCATCACAAGACGTCACACTGCACGACACAAAAACATGTTTCATCAAGTCTTGCAATTCTCTGCGAAGACGGCGGGCAGCGGCCATGTTGAAGTTGCTCCGGAAAGTGAAGTTAATCCAGTATTAGAGATTTAGAATCACTTAATTTTCTTATAGCCGAAACATAAATCTATTTCCAGGGAACTTTTGCTATTGTTGTTGACGATGACGAATTATTGTCTCTGTCGTGAGGTAAGGCCCAAGAGGAAAATTCTAGATGATGGCTTTCTTTACTTCTTTTGGGCATGTTGGGGTTTCATCCGACGCAGATGACCTTCCAGCAGACTACAGTCATGGCGTAACATATTTCTAACAGCGCGTTTACACAAGTCCGAGTGGGCACTCGGAACGCCTCCCCCCCTCGAAATTTGATCCCCACTCGCTTCGTGGGGAGTCGAGGTAAACCCGTGCTACCCTCTTTTCCACCCCTCCCCAAACTCAGTTGGGGGAACATATTTGGCGGGAAATTTGGCGTTATTTTTACAGGAGGCTAGCGGATTTTCCAGACCTTGTTTTTCTTTTCTGGAGCTATGGAAGACGCAGAAATTTTGGCGTTGTCCGCACTACATCTGCTAAAATTATATAGTAATTTGGAAATTAAAAAAAAGAAATTGAAAGAATGCGACGCCGTAGACGATGGTGGATGATAGCGTGTCCATATATATATTTATATACACACCATATATATATATATACATATATATACAAACATATATATATATATATATATATATATATATATATATACATACATATATATATATTAAATGCATATACATACATATCTGTATATATACAAACATACATATATATATATATATATATATATATATATATATATATATGTGTGTGTGTGTGTGTGTGTGTAAAAAAGTAACTAAAATAAAATTTTTCTTTGTTGACCTAAGTAGGAATTGACTTAAAAATTTTTTTTTTTAATATTACTTGTTTTTGATGCTATGGAGAACTCTGAAATTTTGACGTTTTCCGCTGTACATCTCCTAAATTTATATAACAATTTGGAAAATAAAAGAAAAGAAATTGTACATTATTAAAAAACAAGAGGTTAATATCAGGGGGGGGGGACTTCAGACTTTTTTTTAAACGTGCTTATTTTTGGAAACATATAAACATATTCTATACGTATACTAAACGTGTGCTATCCATGTATATTGTACGTAAATAAATGCCCTATATATGTATGCTTTATGTAAACATGTATGCATATATGCTATATAACAGGCGTGGCCACGCTAAACCGCGTTAAGGGCTATTTGGGAAAGTCTACATAAGGGGTGTCAAACTCGCGGGCCGCATGCGGCCCTCGACGAACATTTTTGCGAACATTATTGGTTGATAAATATCTTCTTTTCCAGCACCCGAAAGAATAGATGCTTGTTTCCTCCAACGATGGCCGCGAAAAGTAGCCATTAAAGAAGTTTTTTGGCCTTCAGTTTTAGAATAGGCATGTTTAAAGTGGCCGACATTCTAGTCCACGAATCGTGCACTTTAATTTTATTTCTGTGGAGTGGATGCTTAGGGTCCCAAATGATGGGCTCATTTTGATACAGCTCTAGAAACTTTAATACGTCAGCATTACTCCACTCCATTTTTAATACAGAAAAAAACATGTTGCTAGTCCAAACGCTGAAAGAAGAATTAAATGTGTGAATGAACACCGGTTATTCCCACCCCTCCCCAACGTGAAAATATATGTCAATTTTATAATAAAATAAGCCAAAAACAGTGATAATGATCACTGACTGTCTTCCGTGTCACATATTTCTTTCTGGTAACCATTTTCTTTGACTCGCCAAAGAAAAACCGCTTAGCTGACGATCGTGCAACAGGCGAGGCGAGGTCGTAAAACTGTCAGTTGGGAACGTAATTGATGAGTGTCAACCCCCGTCTCGCCTCACCTTGCTCAGTAATGTGTGAACGAAGCATTACTCCGTGCGATTCATTCTTTAGTTCGGCAGTGGTAGTCTGAGTGAAAAACAAGTCCTTGATTCAACTAATCACAGTTTATTTCCATCTTAAGGCATCCAGTTCCATTTAACTATTAATATTATCTTACTATTCAACCCACCTTACGACATACGGCTCTCTTGTATAGTTTCCTCCATTCCTCAGCCTTTTTCTTTGTTCAGGCGTTCAGAAAGAGACGCCGCTGACCTAAGCACAATCTGATGCAATCCTGATTCGAAGTTGCGAGAGATTAAATTGAAAGACGGGCAAGTGCTGCCGTCTGTCGATTTTTATGATCATTAATTACCAGTTCCTGGTTCATTACCTACTTTGTTTTCAATTTAGCTTAATTTAACTTAATTTTCCTAATTTAGCCTACTCTTGCAATTAATATCATGATATATATATATATATATATATATAGATATAGATATATATATATATATATATATCATGATATATATATATGTATGTATGTATGTATGTATGTATGTATATATGTGTGTGTGTGTGTATAAATTGTACCGTAAAATACAGAAAAGAATTTTTGAGAGAACTTACTTCCTTTTAGGCATTGCTTTTAGACATGTAATCTAAAAGAACTGTATTTCTTGAAACGTTATTTGTTACACGGTTCTTTTATCCTTTTCAAACTTATTGAGGTGAGAGAACTGCGGTAACATTTTGATACAAATGAGTCGTATTATATTGAAGTATGCCATGCATCCCGATCTACATACAGGATAAACCGTAGTTTTGTCCTGTTCAAACAATAAGTTTTGTGCTTACATTTGATGTAAGTGCTTCCAAGTATGTCAAAGAAATTGCTTTCACATCGTCAGTCATCTGTTTCTCAGCTTATCAATTTCTCCAACGACTTTGCCTGTGACCTTGCATATGTTCAACCCGCTTATTATGAACACTTAAAATACCTCTAGAACAGTGTTTCCCATCCTTTTTCGAGTCGCGACCCCCTTTCACGCATCATGCGACCCCTCCCCCCTTCACATCCTGCATATTTTCAACAAAAGGCCATTTAAGACATAAAGAAAAACACTAAAAGGCGTTTTCCATAATTTAAATTCCAACTTGGTGCTTAATTTGTAAGAAAAACAGAACAGGGAGAAACATTCATCTCTCGGTCAAAGGTGTATAAAAGCAAGAACAGAACAAAACCTAAAAAAAAATAATAATAATAATGCACCTCCGTATTGATTCCGAATTATTTAACAATAAAAATAATAAAACTCTTACCTAAAGAAAATTGCTGTATTCCGTTGGGAAACTACAATAGCAATGTCAAAAGTGACAACACAAACTGATGAAAGACAAACTGATGTTTAGAATGTGTGTACTGTACGTTGTTAGTAACCGTGGTTTTCATTTACCACCAAATAAAGATGGTAGATTTCTAACGAACTGTGTTTGCGCTTTGAATGAGACTTTTACTTTTAAAAAACATCACTGTCTTACAGTTTCATTGTAAATAAATATTAACAAATTTTTTCGGGGAAATTCGCTAAAATAAATTTTTATAGGATAAAACCGTGGAGATCCCCCCCCCCCCCTGAAAACACTTTGGGACCCCCTTGGGGATCACTACCCACAGGTTACGAACCCCTGCTTTAGAAACTCATTTCTTTCGAGAACTCAATTCTACCAACTTACCTCATATCTGTCCAGCTTCTATTATAATCTCTGTTTTGGCGATTTGCCGCCTTATTAGGCCCGGCTTCCCTAGCGGAGCATCGCCTGTTATCAGTAGTATCTTTGTATGCTCTTGGGGGCGATGATGTATGTTTGAATAATATTATAATCCAGAGAAATGGTTTATTAACTCCTTGAATACTGTGACCCAACATTTTTCTCTGTGCCGTTTGCAAAAACGGGAAAGATTTCAAATTCATATGTATTAATTTGGAAGCAGTCTTTAATTTCTATGCAGAATTTTATCAAATGGTCCTGATCTGACAGGAACAGCCGAAACATCGGGTACTTGATGTATTTCTCGGACAAGCATTTTCAGGAAAATTAACATAGTTAAATTGATAAAAGGGGGACAGATTGAACCTTAAAACACACTAGGGTAAACGCTGTCTTGTTATTCTTGATATAGCGATATTCACTCCTTAAAGGGCCAGTATAAAAAGGTTTGCTATTTTGCGAACACATTTGGATACAAAATCTTTTACTGCGAACAGTTACTATCACCAAAACTAATGAGATTAGATCCAAGCACTCTGCCACTGATTGCGATGATACTACGCCTAAATAAAAAAAGGCCAAATAATCAAAGATAATGTGCTCAGTAGTTAAAATATTAAGGCTAGATTAAAATTAAAAGTTACTATTACAATCATTGTACAAAAATTTTAAGTTTAACACCTACAATAGTTGAAGGGGAAGAGAAAATTTAAGAAAAAAAATTAAGCAATTATTAAGAATAAGAATTTAAGTTTAAAAAGTTAAATTAAAAATTTAGAGAAGGTAAGATGAAAAAATAAAAAAGTTTAAGAATATAATCCTTGTGTTCTCGTCTTACACAAGATTATGTAAAATGTGTTCGAGTATTTTCCTGTAATTCATAAAATTTTATTTAGTGAACTTAAGTGCAAACTAATTGTTTACAAGTTAATTTTTGTTTCAATTTTCCGACCGAAAGAAAATGAAATAGAGATGCCTTGCTCTAAGATTTCAAGTCTAAGTAACTGTTTTTCTTTCAAAAACAAATATAGACAAACACGTATTATATCAAAGTACATTGTATATTCATAGCTGCAAACAGAATGTTACAATGATTTTTCCAATAATAACATATTCATACGTACTCTACGTAAAACGTGTCCCTCACTGTTTAAAAATATTTCAGAAACATATACTGATTTATTATTTCTGGTAAATAAAACTCATGATACATCTAAATTTCAAAGTTAGTGCAGTAGAATCTTAACCCTCATTAAATTGTAAGTATGTTAATAAGTTAAAATAAAAAACACCAGTAAGATGTTGCATATATATTTCTTTCTCTGCTGTCTGCTGCAGTCTGCAGCCATATTCTTGAACCATGCGCAAAACTCGTTTCACGAATAGCTTAGTCTACGAATTTTTGGGGGTAAGTTAGTGTGCGGAGGGGAGAACAGTATGAGAAGAGGATTGAACTCAGTGGCTGGTCTGGGAGAACCGAAGTAGTCCGCGAAGTCAGCAGTGATAAAAGAAATTGTTTCTAAACGACTGCGAATTCAAGATCTTTATATAGTTGGGAACAAAACTTTTTTCGTTAAGGATTTTTTGTTCAAAATCTAAAAATCCCATTCTTTATTCCGTTTCCTGACGTTTCGAAAAGGAAAAATCTTTAATATATTTTCTGTCACGTGGATCAATTTCGCAGCAATTTTAAAGCTAGAAATAAAAACAAATAAAAAATCTCATTAATATTTAAGTTTTCATAGGCTTCTATGTTTGATATTAAATTTACCTTTAAGATTTTATTAAGTTTATAAGTAACTATTTTTATTAAAGTTCTTTATCACAAATAGTTTGTTCCCTCGGAAAATGAAACCCATTTTGACCTCCGAAAGAGTTGGGCGATAGTTCCCGGCGATTTTTTTTTTTTTTTTTTTGGACAAGTGATCCATGAGCGATAACAATTTAAGAACCACTGGTACAACTGGTGTGAATACCATATGAGAAATAGTTGAACATCAGATGCGAGTGATATTTCTGTTCTTAATTAGAACGCTGAAGTACAGGGATAAATTTTAGTTTTTACTGAACGTGTCATTCCTTTTCCTGTTCTCGAACTCGGCTATATACTCTATATTCAGACACCCTTATATAGCCTTACGTAACACGCTCGCACTAACAAACATCGTCTATTTGTGTTGCAGTTTCACAAGGTGAAACCAGTGTATTATTAACTTGTTAATACTTATAAATCCAAATTAATATAAGAATTAATTTTTTGGTCACACTTAATAAGCACCCCAGTACTCTTTAGTTTTTGCTATCAAAACTGAACTATAACAGCGTTAACGTTATTTTTCTTCAAAGGTTTTTTTTTCGGGAGAAAAAAAAATTAAAAGCTTATTAAAGGATTAGTAAAGGAAAAACCTTTCGATCCTGATACTCTAATGTCTTTCTCTTCCTCTGGATTAACTTAAAAGATCATTCAGCTGAGAAAGTCATTCTCCTTCCGAAATTTCTTTCCGAACTGATAGCATTTTAGTCATAAATATTCCATTTATGTGTAAAGAGCGGGTAGAATCAGTTATAAATTAAAATTTCAAGTTGAACTTGCTCTGTTTACCCAAATGAAAAAAAGTTGAAAGCAAATTTTGTAGCATTATATATATTAGTTATAAAAGGACATGATGCTAAATAATGTTATTCCTGTGCAAAAAGACAACTGTTAGAAGAACATACCTTTGTCTTAATCAAGCTACAAAAACATTTATATCTTGAATAAAATAATAAGTGAACAGCATATTTAACAAGTCAATTTTAATACAGTGTATCATTAAGAAGCAAAAACGCAATTTATCTATATTAAAAGGTGCTTTTATAAATTTCAAATAAATATATATATACAGTCGGACCTCTATATATCGAACTTCCATATATCGAAAGTCTCTATATATCGAACAGTTTGTGAATCCCCGTTTTCATTAGGTAGAGAAACTATCTCTATATAACGAAAAATATTTCTATATATCGAATTTTTTTCCAAAAGATTCTTAACGTGGCACGTGATTTTTCTGCCCCGTAAAGATTTTTCCCTTAGAGATTTTTTAGATGTTGATGAAGGCATCATTGTTTCCGATTACCCCACAGATGACGACATCATAAACTCACTTCAGGAAGAACAAACTGACATCCAAGAAGATGAAAAGACTAACTGAAGCAGAAATCGTTAATCCTTCGAAAAAAGAAATGCGCGCAGCATTTTATGTAATCCGTCGTGGTCTTCAATTCGCGGATAATTTCCCGGAGGCTGTATTTAGTGGACTTAATAAGTGTGAACACTTTTATGATGAATTTTCTTCTAGATTTATTGTGCAACAAGACATTCGAAAGTTTTTTACAAAAATGTAAATCAATTGCGTTTGTATTTAAAGGTATGTAAACTTTGTTTGATAATTAAATCTAGTATAATTAATTTATTGATATTTTTTAATCGATAATAATTTTCATTTATGAATGTACGTAATTTGTAGTAATGTGATTCATATTTAAATTTGTTGACATAAAAGTGATTTCGTATATTAGAAGAAAATGCACATTTTTCTTGCAATTCAATGTATCACCAATAATTTTAGCATAACCGTTTCTATATATCGAAATTTCTATATATCGAATTTTTTTCGGGAACCGTCGACTTCAATATATGGAGGTCCAACTGTATATATATATATATATTCTTGCACGTTCAGTTGTGGAAGAAAAATTTTTCAATTAAATTTCCTGGAAAGAAACACAAATGAACAACACTAATGTATGGCGTCGGTTAGTGAGAGAGAAACAGAATATTAAATGATGTTAAAGTTTAATTGCATAAGGCAAATTTTGTCCTTTAATTATGAGGATACTCCTTGCATTATTTATCAATAATGACAATATGAGAAAAAAATTAATAAATTGGCTTTATGAATGAGTCACGTTTGTTTTGTTTCTGAACCTTTATTTGCCGGAGCTGATATTATCCTTAATTTATGGACATGAGTGTATTATAACATACTAATACACCTAACTGACCCCCAGTCAAAAAGTGGACATCTCAATCTACACTCTCAACTATGCTAACTCTTACGGCTGTCTTCGGCCCTTCTCAAGTAGGGGTTGCCAGAAAATGTGTGCCTCCGGAAAACCATCAAAACAAAGCTTGCAAAGAAAAGGTGGACAATACCCATACCCCTAGAGCCTGGGACATAATGCTCAGAAGTGCTGGCACAGCCAAGATAGTAAACAGTCCCCCAAAACCTCCACCAACCAGTGCGGAACGTCCAGAAAGATTAATGATGTCGGGAACCCCAAGACGGCAGCATATGTTCCACGATTGCAACTTAGTCACCACACACCGTGACAAAACCATTCCCGAAAACGGAAGAAGGGGGCGGGAAGAGGGACTGGAAAGGCATATATACGTTTTTCTACGGCAGACAAAAGTTGTCACAACATTTCCCACCGAGAAAAATTTTAGAATAAAATTTTTCTCGCAGCACTCCCCGGCACCACCTTACACTAGTTACTACGTAACTCCTAGTGGTAAAAGTCAGTGACGAAACAAAACATTCTTCACCGTTCCCAGCTATTACTCCAGGACGCGCAGAGTCCCAGACATACAGTTTATGGCAACTCCCTTACAAAACTATTTTCCCTAACAACAAAGCATAATTCTCATTTAAAATATACATACACAGCATTACAAAGATTTTCACACTATATAACATAACTTACAAAACTGGCACTACAATATCAATTAATCCCTAAAAGACTTACGGTGCAACCACTCAATATTTCAAGGGTCTACTTCTTTACTAGGCATAGTCAACAACACAGCATGCCATACTATAAAATACATACAGTACAAGGAGAAAAATCAATAAAACAAGTAAAATTACTAAATAAGATAACACTGAGAAATTAAATATGCAGTAAACACCGATCATCATTGAAAACTCACATATACACATTCAATTTTAAAAAATTCAATAAAAATATTTCGTATTTCAAAATTCCAACCTTGTTTTGGTCCCACTTATCGTTAAACAACTGCAAAAATTACTCTTAAAAAAATGTAAAAATGTCTCTCAAACTAAAAATTAATCTCCAGCATCCAACCCGAAGGCCCACCTAACAATATCAAATAATCCTTTAAGAGTTTACGGTACGTAACCCTCAATATTACGACAGTTTACTACTTAGAGGCATAATCAACAACATAAAATACCATGCAATAAAATGCATGCAGTACCACAGAAAAAACAATAAAACACAATAAAATGCAGTAAATAGAAAATAATCTCTGAGAAATTAAATATGCAGAAAGAACTGATCATAGTTGAAAATTCACCTATACACATTCAATTTGAAAAAATTGAATGAAAAGTATTGGTATTTCAAAATTCCAACCTTGCTCTACGAATCCAAAAAAGATTTTCGATGCAATCCTGATTCTTCTCGAAACATCTTCAGGTCTTCTACACAATGCTGGTCCTTCTCGCTCACGGTCCTGCTGTAGGAATCCAATCCATATTTTCGATGCTATCCTGGTCCTTTTCACCCACGGTCGTTCTCTTCCATTAAAGCCAGGTTTTCTGGACGATCCTGCTCACGGCACCAGTTTCTAACGACGACATTCCTCCTTTCTTGCGTTTTAACCTGCGTTGTGTTTAGCAGAAAGAAAACCCCGCACTGAAGTACAAACTGGACTCTGGAGCACAAAATACCACGTGGAAGTCGCTTTCAAGACTTTATTATAACATACTAATACAGCGAACTGACTTCTCTCGCCAGTCAAAAAGTGGACATCTCAAACTAAACTCCCAGCTCTGCTAACTCTTTCGGCTGTCTTTAGGGGTAGACAGTAGGGGTTGCCAGAAAATGTGTGCCTCCGGGAAACCAACAAAACAAAGCTTGCCATGAAAAGGTGGTCAAAACCCATACCCCTAATGATTGGGACATAATGATCAGAAGTGTTGACGCAACCAAGATAGTAGCCAGTCCCCCAAAACCTCCACCCACCAGTGGGGGATGTCCAGAAAGATTAATGATGCCGGGATCCCCCAAGACGGCAGCAGATGTTCCACGATTGCATCTCAGTCACCACACACCGCGACAAAGCCATTCCCGAAAACGGAAAAGGAGGCGGGAAGAGGGACTGAAGAGGTATATACACCTCTTTCTACAGCAGACAAAAGTCGTCATAAAAGCAGTAGAACATAATTTAATGTAATAAGCATGCACATTACTATGACGGTGATTAATTAATGAGGCCTTCCAACTTGGTGTTTTACTCGAGCAATGCCTTGATCCATGCATCTTCGAATGACGTCTGCCATGGTTAATGTGGAAAACCCCGTAGACAAGCTGTCGCACGGGAGTACTACTTGCTCAAGTAGCATCCTTTAAACATACCTCTTTGGAAATCCCTATGTTGTACGAAATAAGGTAAGTTGGGGTAATTGGGCCATCCCCTCCCAGATTTTTCCTTTACATATCAGGGGGTAATTCCACTCTATTATGGCAACACTGGTAAACAGAAGTCAACAAAACAACAGCCCTTTGGTTTCCAGCTTGGTTGAAGAATGTTTTATGGGGCTAATGGTTTTTTTGTATTTGTCATCACAAAACATCTTTCTACAATGGTGAATTCAATAATTTTTTATAAGTAAGTTTTAATCTCTTAAAAACTGAATGCAAGAATTTTTAGCTCAGTTAATATCAAAATAGCCTTCTTTGTAGTGTTTTAACCTATTCTGCATGTTAAGAAGGAACATGCAGGGGAACTGGGTCCAGGTACGGCCCAGTTACCCCACACTGATCCACTTATGTTTATATTAATTACTATAAACCTAACTTAAGTAACTGAACTAATTCAGTTATGTTAATAAGTTGCAAAAAAGTTAATCAAGAGACAGGCCTTTATAGATAGAATGTTGTTGGAGAAATTTATACTTTTAAAGCTTGTGAGAGTTCAAACATGTTTTCTTTTTTTTTCTTACAGCTCACCCAAGATTTGCGTCATATTTACATAGAAAAAAGACAGGAATAAAAGAGGTTGGAAGATTTGGCTTTACAAGAAAAAAATTAAAAAGTAGAAGAAAAACTAAAAAAACAGAAAAAATAGGACGTCGTGAAGGAAAAACTTAAAGACAAACTTGAAAGTAAAAAGAAAGAGAGGAACAGCAAATTGAAGATGCAATGCGAGGAAAAAAAACCAGAAAATGAAAAGAAAGATTGGATTTAAACCATTGACTTCAGTAGATTTCGAAAACCCATTGCCTTCAACTTCTGGCCTCTGCAAGTGTAAAAAGGTGAAACCTGTAGTGAATTCAGATACTGATGATGATGGCAGGTATGCTCATTCAGGACTGTGAATCAGACAAAGTTGTGCCTGGTATCACTGTTATCAAAGGACTATGTTATTGTATCGTATAAGGGTACAAAATAACCTGGACAAGTTGTAGATTTAAATAGAGACCAAGTGAAAATAAAACCTGAAAAATGCTGGTGTAACTTACTGGCGATTGCCAGAAGAGGAGGACATTCTGTGGTATGAAGGAGATATTTTAAGATTGATTAGATCCCCAATTACCATGTACAAAGGTGGAATTTTCAGTGTTCCACGGTTAAAAGGTTGTTTATTAGAGTATTAGTAAGTTTAAGGGGCCTCACGACTCTTAAGTCGAGGAAATAAGGCATATTTT
Organism: Dolomedes plantarius; assembly: GCA_907164885.2. Lineage (NCBI taxonomy): Eukaryota > Metazoa > Arthropoda > Arachnida > Araneae > Dolomedidae > Dolomedes > Dolomedes plantarius. Next base: position 208,754,807 of record OU015494.1, read on the forward strand.
CATACTTTTTGATTCTTTGTAACTATTTCAATTTACTCAGAATTTTTCCAAATTTTATGTATATGATAAATTGATATATTTATTTTAATAAACAACTTTTCAACTCTCAAAATAATTTTAAATAATTTCTTTAAATGCTTTAGATATACCTTGTTTTTTAAGCATTTTTATTGTATACTGGCTTGCGTGCAGAACTAGGAAATTAATTTTACACTCAAATGTATAATTCCTGTTTTATATTTAAAATAAATAATTCAAAATACGGATGAACGCAAAACACTCAACATTAAAATATTTTTTCAATTTTTTTTAAAAAATTGCTCAAAATATACTTAAAATTTCTTTAAATTTTTGCATTAATTTACAGCTGAAAACTAACAAAATATGCAGTGATTGCAATAATTCTAGTTCAGACGCAATAAAATAACATTATTATCCAGTGATAAAAATTTCATGGAATTATGTTTCATAGTTTTTGAGATATCAGTTGTGGAATGATGCAAAAATTACATTTTGAGAAAAAGGAGTTTAAAATATTTCTTAACATAAACTTAATCAGCAATTAAATATTTAGAATATTAATATCTCCGGAACTAAGTGGAATAGTTTCATGCGATTTGCTTTATTTTGTTCAGAAATAATCAGGCTTTAACATATATTTTTTTCCAAAAATCGAATGTGTTAAATATTTAAGGGTAGTGAGTCCCCTTAACTATTATATGTTAAGTAGTTAAGTCACTCAAATGTGTTCTTTTTCACTTAAGCTTACTACTGGTTAAGTTATTACAAAAAACATTTTTTTTGCAAGTGACACATTAATTCGCCAATTAACTCATTAACTAACTCAGGTCTTGTTAAACTCAAATTAATATTACATTTTTCAATAGAAAGGCCCTTATAGCTACTATCTAAGCTAGAAAGTGTGTTTGTACTTTTGAAAATGTGTTTATAATCAATTACATTGTGTTTGTTAATCACTTTGGGTGTTATTTTTTCCGTTGTTCGCAACAATCTATCTTGCAACAGTGGTAATTGCTTTGAAAAATTATTTTTAAATGGGGGTACAATTTTTTTTCTTTCTAGGTATACAAGCATTGGACCTATTTACCCAGTCACAGATTCTGTTGTTTATTATGAGAAATATACCTGGGTGGTCCAGTTACCCCAATTATCAGGGGAACTGGGCCCACCTGTACTTAAAAATATATACAATATTATATATAATATATATATAATAAAAACCAATATCATAGCTTAAACATACTCCCTAAGACTTACTAAAGTACATGTAATACAAAGATTTTTGAAAATTATACATATTAGTATAATTTTAATGTGTTAAAAATATAGTATATAAAAAGTTGAAAAATCTATGGCCCAACTTACCTTAGCAGTTTCCAATGAAATTTAAAGTTTTGCCCCCCACGAGATCGCGTCTATACGTGATAACTATTACGCACTGCATATGTTCATGAGCGCATGCGAGTTAGCCTATGTTTTCATATTCGGAAGTGTCCGATAACTGTTCGCAATATAGTGTAGTTTCAAATTTAACTTTGGTTTCAACCTTTAATAATGAGGCACATTAGTGATTTAAAGAAGCTCAGTAGCTCTTAAATCTATGTTATTTCGGACTATAAAGTTAGGAAATACTGAATAGTTAATCCTGAAAATACTTAGAGCCGTTAACTCAGCGTAACTCGATAGGTTCATACATAGCAACAAACTTCATCTCTCTATGCTATCCATAGTTAGCAAGGAGTTCATTCATGTTTTTAATGCCCCTTAACAACAGAAAGAGAAAAATTTCGCACCTTGACATTTCTAGCCTTGCTTGGACCGATACTAGGCCACAACAATACTTCAAATTACAGTTATATGAATTTTATTCAAGTTGCCACGTCTAATATATTTTAATACAGCTACTTTAAATAACTATTTGTGATATTACGATCTTTTACATGAAAATGCTTTATTTTGAGATTATCTCAAGTGATTTATTAAATGCGTGCCCATTTACAATGTCCTTAAAGTGATTACATTGGTTAGAGTAAGTTATATTATTTCTCAAAGTGAAAATAGAGTTTACGTACAGGATACAATAATAGCAAATGTTTTTTGTATTACCTATGAATTTCATCGTTACACAGAAAATCAATGGTTTTTCCAAATCACTAAACTCAGCTCCAGATTATCAGTAAATTTATATGGATTTCTAAACTTAAAATAATACCTCCCAAGGTAAGAATCTCAAAAATTGATGTTAAATAAAATTATAGTCATGTGATAAAATATTCTGATGTTATTAAATGGATTTTGCTGGCACGGATGTTCAAGAAAAGGTTGAAAATATTTTTCGGTGATTAAATCAATCCTATATAACATCTGTCACGATGGACGCATCATGTTTAAAAATTTAGATTGATCTGTACTGAATTGTCTTACATTCTCCTCTTTAGACAAATTACCTGCTGCGCTTGAAAAAAAAATTAAATTCTGAAGCTTATGACGATATCAGTTGATAAAATTTTTAAGAGCATAACAGTTCTTAAAATAAAATTACAATTATTTGGTGTTTATGATTTCTAACTTCCAAAGGTTATATAAATTAGTGAAGTGCAGTAGCTTAAGTTGGCGAGTTCATGTTTTTAACATCTGGCTATTAGAGGTATTTTAAAAATATTTGCATTCTAAGAATTGTGGTAAACTCATACTCAATTAATATTGTAGAGAAAGAAATAGCAATACATTTTTACAATAAATATATTTCATTCATTTATCATTTGGCTACATATATATACAGGTGGCTCTTGCATGCCGAACTGCCCAAGGGCAGGAACGAGGATATTTTGTAAATTGTTTTCATTTTGCATCCCTGTAGGCAAATTTTCAACAGCATTCGATGGAGATCTGGGAGCCATTTTTATAGCTCCAATTACGTCGTACACTACAAAAGTTCCAGAATGCAGAAATTTTTTCGGACTCTAAGGCAGGGTTTCCCAAATTGGGCGATACCGCTCCACCCACCCACCCCTGGTGGGCCGGTAGGGGGACGGTAGTAGCCTCGGGTGCAAATGGAGGAGGGTGCGTTGAATGAAAATAAGGGGGCGGTGGAAGCATAAATAAAGAAGACTGATAAGAAAATTCTGAGACATCCCGAGGACTTTGCACTGCATACGGGAAAGACCCTAGGCGGGAAACATTTAATTATGTACTGGGAAATTTGTCAGTTATGTCCGGTGTCTCAGTTTTGTATTTTTGGCCAATTTTATAGCTCTTAGCGTGTTGGCAGTACCCCTAATTCTGTATTTTGTACCTATCGTATTTTTTCCCCTTGCTTTCGTATTAAGTCATAACCCATCGCCAGAAAAAGACACCTTGAGTATTGACATCTCATTCTTGGGGCAAGTGTCGATGTCTGGAAAACAGTTGGAGGTGATTCTCGACAATCTCCTCATAGCTCATGTATCAGTCCTCCTCCTCACATCCTAGGCTTTCGCCAGTGTAAGGGGGTGATATCCCGTTGACCCTTGCTTTTGACACTTTCCACCCCCATTAAAACAGAACTCTTCTCAAGTGATTGCTCTGTGAGAAATCAAATCTTCGGTAGAGAGACCAGTTTTTTTTACGATTGTATTTCGACGAAGTGAATAGCTTTAGTCGTCTGGTACGGCTAAGTAATTAATATAAATTTTTATCATATCAGAAATCTGGAAAAATTTAAATTGTAGGAACATTTTCATTTTTCTCTGTCTATCGACAGTTACTTGGGATAAATTTTAATTTGTATGAGCTGACAAATGGCCTTTTTCTTTGTCGCAGTTTTCCCAATGAACAAGGAAATTTCCAAAGTTTTGAGCTTGCATTACCTGCAAGCTCAAAACTTTGAGCTTGCATTTTGAGTCATCAATGAAGCCCAGGGCAAGAAGTAAACCACACAATCCAGATGCTGCGGCCCCAGCCATTCCAAGCATTTCGGTGACTGAAACGGAACATAGAGAAGAAACTCTAAGTTCGTATTGCACTATTCCTAGGTTCCATCAAAAAACTTTGAAAAACAGTTTCACAAATGTAATTTCTTTTAAAGATGGTGGAGATATGCACAGTAAAATTTCTCAAGCTGTTCTTCATATAATTTGTAGACATTCTCAGCCGATTTCAATCACTGAAGACGAGGGTTTTAAACACTTGTTAACTGAGCTTTTATATACTGTTCCATCACAAAGAACAATAGATTCAATGAGATCAGAAGTACGAAACAGTGTCATTTATGTTAAAAGAGCGATTGAGCAATGTCTCAAATGTGTGTCTCACAACAGATATATGGACGGAAACATCGATGTTCAAAAACATGGAAGGTTTTGGGGAGATGTTTTATTAGCCTCGATGTTTTAATATTGAATATAGATGTTTCAAAACATCGATGTTTTGTTGTCGATGTCGCATCCCTGACTGAAAGAAGACGACAAGTGTGCACAGCCGGCTCTCCCGGAGATGCATTTAGCAAGGGGAATCAAAATCATCTAGTGGACATGATAGAAACCCTCCCGGAAGAACACACTACAGGGTTGAGAAGTCCAAGGCCTTGAAGACGACAACTTCAGATAATATCTCAAAAATCAGCTAGGGAGGTAAGATTAACTAAAGCATCTATAGGGAAAGACATTGCCATGTAAGTACTCTTTAATTCTATTAGTACAGTGTAAATAATTCTAACGTTCTTTTTAAATTTAATGTTTCCAGGTCTCGTGACATTCACCATATTCCCTTAGTTAGGGGGGGGGGCACATTCCCGGTCCCCAGCTTAGTACAACAATTTGAGCTCATCTACAAAATTGATTTTTTCGTTCTACCTGGTCTAGAACGGTTTATTGGCAGCTAGGATTCTCCGTCTGAGGAAATGAAGGTCAAGTCCCTGACCGAAGCGGACATGTTGGGGTTTACTTGTTAGGACCTGCCATGATGAGTGAAGTGGTACATGTTTGCGCGTACTGCTTCGGGCAAGGCTCGACGACAGCAGCATGGACACAGCTCGTTTTATTTCTGATTTTTTGTGTTTCTTTTATTAGTTATCCCCCTTAATTATTTTCTCAAGTATAATGACTTGAAGTTTTTCCGGAGGACAAGCGATGATCCAAAGGAGTTTTGGGCACGCCACCTCAAGGCGGGCCACGACTCGTAACGATGATCTAATTTGAGTAAGCAAGAGACGAGCCCGGTGTCTCTCGCTTACGCAAATTAGATTGCCTCTAAACTTGACCAGATACTATTTTAGGCTGAGTTGGTTCCTAGATAGTCGTAGCTTCGATACCACAAAATTCTTATGTTTGTTGTGTTTTTCAGGTCTCCCGTTTTCGCGCCACCCACATTAATTGTGCTTCTTTTTTTTTTTGATGGCCTCTAGAGCATCCATTTTTGGCACCTTTTTTTCAAAACTATTGTTATTCTAAATTCTCTTCCTGTCATCTTAAATGGCCTTTCAGTCAGCGGATTTGTGTAGTGCCCGCTTCTGCCCTGCTGTCTCTGTGGCCCTGGGGTGGGGGCGGCAGGGGCTTGTTTCGGTGCGTCCGCGGAGCAGCCATCGTCGGCGGTGTAATCCCACCGTTGGAAATCCAAACCCTGAAGGCCACTGTTGTTGTTGTTGACTTATTCCCCTTTTTCCATCCGCAGGCTAGACCAAGTCCATGAGCTCAAAAGACTTCAGAAAATCCTAAACTAAAAGAGGACTGGAATAAAGGTCAATTTTGTCCAGACCAGCACAGTGCAAAATGTGATCGGGAGAAGCCTGAGCAGAGTTACACTTAGTGCACGTTAGATAGGTCTTCTGCCCAAGTTCAAAAGAGAGACACCTGATGTGTCCACTTATAAGCCTACTTATGATGGATTGTATGGCTCTATCAGCCTTGATGGTAAGGGCACCACCAGGGGCCTGTCTATTAAACCAAGGGTGGATCGGAGGGATATTCCATAGTCGCTGGTTATAGTCGCTGGTTATCTGAAGGCCACTACGTAGCCATGGCGGGTCTCATTTGGTGCCTTGGTTATCTAAGTTTATAAAAATGTCAAGTTACTAAACTTCATTACATTATTATTTTAACATTTTTTATTAAGGGAATTTAAAATGTTGGTACCTTAGATATGCTCGCAGTGTTAATACAAGTTTAACATAACTGGATGTTTTTGTACTAAAGATAATACGGGTGTTAAAAATTTTTTGGAACTTATGTATTGTAAAAAGGAAAATTTGAACCATTGCATTTGTTACAAAAAGGAATAACCAGTTCCAGCTGTTCTATGCTAGTGCATTTAGTGAGGGAGTTATAGGAATTTTTCGTAAAGGATGTACTCGTATTTACTTATTTATATACTTTTTATTCATATTCTTATCTTTTTTAACATTTTTCCTTTTTGCGAAATGGAAAATCTTCGGGAAATATGTTTCAGCATGAAGTAGACTAGGGATGGCCAACTCAAAACAATGCCGGCGCCACTGCCCAAAAACTGTTATACAAAAAAAAACCGTTATATTCTACATATAATGACTGTTGATAACGCCTATACAGAATAGTTAAATATTTATTGAAAAAGTATATTCACTATGAGAAATCTATAACTATAACCAGATTATCAAGGAAAGAGTGGCCAGGATTGTAACAATTTATAAACACTGCGCAATCTAATAAAATCTCGATTCCTACTGCACCCGTTGATGGATGGGTTATGTTATGAAGTAAACAGAATGAAACAAAGGATATCTCATGCTTGATGACCACGTAACGTGCTGGTAATTTGACCCATTCATTTCTATTTGAAGACCGAAACCCCTAAAATGGAGTAATGATTTTTTTATTTACAGTTTCTCAAAATTTTATAAAATGTTCTCTCTCTCATGATGTATCCGGCTAGTCAATCAAAGAGGAGAAAGTTTCAAAAATTGAGGAGTTTTCTAGACAATTGGCATCACACTCAAACGCTTTCCAACATCCGCAAAAACATCGTTTTTATTACTATGATACATCGTCTGATGCTTTATGATACTGCAGTCGCTACTAAGTTTTTTTCTTGCTTTTGAGAATTGGTAACATAATCGTTAAAACTGATAATTTTTGTCATTACTAATTGCAATAGTTAAAAGTTTGTGCCACTCTTCCAGATTAAGAGGAATAACTATTCTGACCGCTGTGCAATTTTTAAGCAGAAATTTTGGGAATTTATGAACACTGTAATCTCCTGAAAATATTTAATTCAAAATACCACAACCACAGATATTTAAGAAATACACAAATATTTGTGCACCTAATAACATGTTTGTTTAAGTTAAAGGGGCTAGGGCAAAAGAAAATTGTATATGATAATAGAAAGGACACATATTGCTCTGTCTGTTATGAAACGGTTAAATTCATTTATTGAGATTTATCTAACCCAAAATAATTTAACTGCATTTTTAGATAAAGCTAAGATCTTAATATCTGCGAATGCCAAAAACTGTTTTGTGCAGCTTTAAACTTAAAATTTTAAGTCTTTAATGCTGTTTTCTACCTAAAGACAGTGAATTTAATAAATAACCATACTTTAGATAGAGATGAAATATATTATGGTTTCTGCACTTGGAAAATAATAAAGCAACATGAGAAGAAACTGTATACAATAGACTGAAAAAACTACCAAATTATCATGCAAATCACAGATTCGAGAATAAAGTTGTCAAAGAAACTTGAAAACATTTAAAATGATGAGTAAAGGGATAAACCTTCACTACTTTATATTCTTATTCATACTCTTTCGTTATAATTCTGGCAGTAATCGTATAACTTTTATGTAAATTTTGTATTTTAAAGTTCAAGTTCCTTTCTTATAATACGTATAAAACTAAATGATTTGCACATTTTATGAAACTTTTTGGTTATACTCGGTAATTTAAACTCATGCATTTTATTATTTGATAAAAATATTTATTTTAGATAATTAAAAGCGAGGCTAACTAAAAAGTTCCAGTTAAAGAAATGAAATTTAAAATTTCCCTTTCAAATGAAACAAGCAGTTAAAATGTTTCAAACAAAGAGTTGTAAAATATTTACAAGATTTAGAGAATTGACTTCTGTAGTTTTCAAGAATAAAGATATGTATATATACTGTATATATACTAGAATTATTGCCCGGCGTTGCCCAGGTAGATGCATAGATATAAAATTTTTCATGCATTCCATCAAAAAAATACACCACTGCACCCCCGCTCTTCATGTTCCTCTGGCCAGACAGAATGCGCTTAGCGTGTTTCTACTGAAAAGATATGCAAACAATAAGAAAGAAAGAAACTTTGAGCCTGCGGACCTTCGTCTGATTTTATTGAGAATTAATAACATCGTGTTGCGTGATTCGCACGTTTGGATTGAATAAGTTTACTGTTTAATTATATTTGTTATATACTGTTTAATTAGATTTAATTAGATTTGTTTGATCCATTGTTTAATTAGAAATAAGTTTTATAATTTACATTTGCCTTTATTATTTATTTTTCCCTTAAAAACTCACTTTTTTCCACATCACCCGAAAGGTAAAGTGCAAGATGCGTTATCCCCTTTATTTAATAAAAGTAAGGCGGGATTCCCCATGAAGCCTATTTTCCTTAAGCTTGTTTGTTTTGTAAGAAATGTTTTGAATCACATGTATTACCTGTGAGTAATGTTCTCAAAGGCTCGGGTGGTTCTGGAATTGCAGGCAATTGTACTTTCCCATTACTGCAACACATTCCTGGTGATTCTCTTGACCACTTTTTCGCACCACAGCTGTCACATATTTTCGACATTGATCGAATACTTACTTCATTAGCAGATGCATAATTACATTCTGGATTATAGTGAAAAGCACATAAACTCCACTGGTCAGCATTCATGGCAAGATATCTACTTTTAGCATGTCTTGTTCTATCAGCGTGAAGTCGTAGATCACGTTGCACTTCGTTTTCTTGTTGCCTTCGCGCAGCTTGTCTTCAGCAATACCTTGAAGCCTTCGATTGCGTTCGTCTTCTGTTTCGACTGGTCTTGGCGCTTGTTTTCTTTTCGCATCAGAAGACTTTCCAAACGAAGCACGTTTCTTTGGTGGCATTATTAGTTTTTCTCCTTTATTTTAATTAAAGATAAACATCCAGATGCATTTATTCCTTTATACATTTTAAGAACGTCATCCGTTTAAAAATCCGTTAAAAAAATCGTCTGCATCACTTTCCGCATGAAAACGAATATGACGTCATATGAGCATCCAAGCGATATGTGTAATCAAAATCATCTGCAGATTTCACAAAGCAGAGCCAGGAAAGCTGTGTTTATGTGGGGAACCAGGGCCACAAGTCATTCCCAACCCTCTTCCTCCCGCGCATTGGAATTTGACACCCCCCGTCACTCCCAAACCAATCCTCTTAACGCAGCTGGTTGTGGGGAAAGGCCTGTATCCACAGGGGGCACAAAAAAACATTAAAAAAGCAATTTAAAAAAACTAATTGAGCCCCAAATTTCGTTTCTGCTTCGTTAAGTTTCTTGGGTCCTAAACATTAACTGTGCCAAATTTGATCCCGGTGGGTGAAACAGTCTATGATTCTATAGCGTACAAACAGACGAGCTCTTTTATATATATATATATATATATATATATATATATATATATATATATATATATATATATGTCAAGAATTAATTAAGGGAAAGAATAATTAAGTTAAAATTACAGGAGGCTTAAAAATAGCGAAATCTAATATGAAAACCATTGGTAAAACGCGTCGAGAAAAAAGGTTTTTCCCCGTTTTGTTAGTTGACCTTCGATTCGCGATATTGAAGTTCCATGGAGGGATTTTATTTTTAGATAAATGTACAGGGTTTGGCGGGAATACAAAAGCTTTTAGAACTTTTCGGGTGGTGCCATAAGAGTAGACGCGTAAATGAAGACCTAGAATTACGTAGAACGTGGGATTAAATCGTTGATAGTGGACGTGCGCTAGCCGGGTCCACGAATTTGAAAATGGCAAGCGCTGAAACGTGTAAATTTGGAGAAGTGGTTTACGTGAAGTTGAATTGAAATAAAATCTAATTAAACTGGACGATACTGAGTACTTATTTTGAGTGTCTACTTTCCCTCGATGCCATGGACTGTTAAACTAGAAGACTGCAATTGATTTTATAGCAGGCAAAGCCAACGCCTGTCATATATATATATATAAGTTTATAATAAAGATAGGCTTCCCCTAGTCTTGTAATATACATTCCCTGTTTATGTTAAACACTGAGATTAGCAACAGCTAATCTAGATGTTTCACTGTTGCTGTTTCTTATGCCACATTCCAGACCAGGTCTATTGCAGGCTGCAGGACTAAGAGATGCGTCTCCAGATTTTTGGCACACGGCTTTTGGAGCACCGTCATAGTCAACATGGAGTACGAATTGAATGCCATCGTATTTTCTCCCCCATAATAGAATTTTTTACAGAACGAGATTTCATGGCACAAGACATTATTAGATTAAAAAGGGTTAAAGTGCGTCCATTTGGCCTATTTCAGAACCGTCACGCTTTCGTTGATCTGACGCAAATTCCATCGAGTACCTTTGTAATTATGTTGAAAAGTCTGCTCGATCTCCAACATGTGTCGGGACTACTACATCGCTATTGGATTAATAACCATAAAAGGTGTTGGTGAAACTTGTTGTAAGTCCCAATAACAACTATTTTTATCTGATGGAATGTCTGGAGAAAAACCGAAGAGGAAGGACATTAAGTGTGACGTATATAACTACCTCAAGTTATTGCTTAAGGAAGGTCCATATTTGTGATAAAGTTTTAACTTCATTTTTTTATAATAACACTGACTAATTATATGCATAATTCCATATTTTATGAAATTTTAAAACTGAAATTTAATATTTTATGCTAATGGAAAGAATGGTATGTGAAAAGGCGAAGTTATCAAATAGTCATTTAACAAGCGAATAAAAATACGTTAAAAGTGTGCGGAAAATAACAAGAAAAATCTTGCGTGTCCTGACAACATTATACTATGTAATTAGAAGTTTAGGAAACTTAACCCCTTTTTTAAAAAAATTTCCCTTATTTATCAAATTCAAATTACCACACTGGAAATGCAGATATTTTATCAAAATATTTTTCATTCATGGCAGATGAAAAATTTGTGAGTTATTCGCCATAACAAATTCTCGAAAGACTGTTTTAATTATTTTTTAATGAGGTGTTAATAGCTCAAGATGGAAGTGGATTATTATAACCTTTTAAAAGGAGATTATTTTTCCAGTTATTTTATCCCGCTAGAAAAGATTAAACAATTTCACTCTTACATTATGAAAGTAGTTATTTTTATCACTTATTGCATCAAATTTCCATTTATATTCCAAAACGCAACCACATAAGTTTTTCCTAATTTTAAGAACTGGCAAATAAACAGATTTATGTATTATTATTCAAAAGCATGTTTGAAAACTAACTTTTAGAGAAAGTTACTAGTTAAAATCCACGACACGATGTGTCAACTTAAATAACTAAAAATTTCCTGAAATTTAAAGCTGTGAGTTTTACAAAAGATTTCAACGCGCAAACTAAAACATTCTACTTTTTATAAAAATTAAACACCTGAAACCCCACCACACAGTTTCAAAACTGACTAGAATAGATATCATTGGATAAATATAATTTTTAAATGATGAAATGGGTAAAATTCGAGTTCAAATATACCAAATATTTAATAAGTGTGCGAAAACGTATATGAGTAGTTATAAAGTTAGATAATATAAAATATAGGTATGTGTTCGTGTTTGAATAAGTGTTTAACCTTTTGCTTACGGAGTGGGATAGCATGTATCCCAAGAATGAATGAATAAATATAAATATATATATATATATATATATATATATATATATATATATATATATATATATATATATATATATATATATATATATATATATATATATATATATGTGTGTGTGTGTGTGTGTGTGTGTGTGTGTGTATAAATACATATATATATACATACATATATATATGTATGTATATATGTATATATATGTATATGTATGTATGTATATATGTATATATATGTATATGTATGTATGTATATATGTATATATATGTATATGTATGTATGTATATATGTATATATATGTATATGTATGTATGTATATATGTATATGTATGTATATATATTATATATATATATATATATATATATATATGTGTGTGTGTGTGTGTGTGTGTGTGTGTGTGTAACGAGGAATTTCGTAACAGGTTCCTTTTATTATGTTAATCTTACTTAATTTTATTCCTTATTTTGATTCTATAATCAAAACTCTAATTGTAACTCTAATTTTAATTTTAATTCTTCTAGTTTCTGTACTTCGGGTTATTTCCTTTCCTTTCGCCGTATAATTTTTACTTCGGCCCTCACTTTCGTGGGAGGTCTTGAAATAGTGTATCGGCTCTCCTTCCATAATTTCCATGGCCTTTCATGTAAACATCTGGTCGAGCAATTTGCTGTCATAAAATACCTCTTTCTCTTTTTGTCTGCGCTCTGTAATTGCTAGCTCTTGTGTCCAGAAAATAAGATCCCTTATCTTCCCCGTTCGCCGTTTTTGTTAACCGTAATAATTGGCGGACTTAGCACAGCGAAACTGCCGTTTAGAGATAAAGGACATTTTTTCCCATTTCCGCACTCCTGTAGTGCGTGTAATTATTTACGGTGCGGCACAGGCGAAATTAGTTTTTCTGAGAACCGGCTGATACCGTGGGAAAAATCGTATAGCGATTGAAATTCGCTCTGCCTAACCAGTTCCTCTGATTGGTCAAGATCAACCAATCAAAATCCCTAGGAGATTTCTTCTGGCAAGAGGAATTTGGCTAAGTAGGGTTTCCCGTTTTTGGCGATGCTTCGCGTTTTTATTTTATGGACACAAAGTTGTTGGCTCGATTTTAATTGTGCTTCTCCTCTCCCTCTCTGCACGGTTTGGCGAGATTGGTTGTAGTGCAACCCTTCTCTCCTTGCGTTGTACGGTGCTGAAAATAAGATTCATATACTCAGACTGATAGATTTTCAATTTTGTTACTGGTTGATATAAGCTCTACACCCCGAAAAGAGGGTCGGCTTTGCCGGAACTTGGTGAGGGGAACTTTGAATTTTTTTGTGACATTAGAGCTGGTGAGCTTTGAATGATTTTTGTGATTTTTAGAGCTATGCTCAATCTTCGATATTTTTATATCTTGGCTGTTAACTGAGTGGTCGTGTTGACCTGAACCTCTTGATAGTAACGAACTGCAGTTTTATTCGTCATAATTTATAGCCTAGATATTTTTTTATATGTTGAGAAAAAATAAACTTTTTTTTATATTTAAAAGATAGTATGAATTATTTTACTGTAGAATTAAGCAAGATATTTGAGCAACAAAAATTCGAACGGATGTTATTGAACGCACAACGAATATATTTCTGTACTACCACCACTGTTATTCGGATGAATTAGCGAAGAGATCCTAACCACGATGTATCATGAGGTTCACTGTTCCAGAGTTGGTACTTTTAATAGTAATGTGAGATACTAGTATCTAATTTTGGATCCTCCAGCCATAAACGTAAACTTCATCTTCATGAGCTGAGAGCTTGATCCAGACTCTGCAAGTGCGCCTTCTATAATTTAGCGCTGTGTCGAACTGTCCACTTCATTAAGTTTCCGTGTTTGAACTTTGTGAACACTCGAACTATGTACTACCACTACTTATGATTTTCGACGAACAATTTACGGCTACAGTGCATATGAACATTCCTTCTCCATGAGAGATGAACTTTCGTCTTCACTTCTACATAAATAACTTTTCTGATGATAAGAACATTCTAGTGAACTTTCTGCATGTCTTCATAATAACTTTCTAGTGATAGAACTCTATCCGAACAATTCATCTGAGCTATATAAGTTACTGTGACCCTCTTTGGTACTACCATCAATAGTTTATCTGAGCAGAATAGTGTCCTCTCCAACCTTCTACAAATTCAAATTTAACTCTACAATATATATATATATATATATATATATATATATGTGTGTGTGTGTGATAATATTACTAACTGCCTATGATAGCCCATTCTGAGCTTTATGTCTGTCCTGGTAACCCCTCTTTCATCTCTGCCTCGCCTTTCCACACACTAACTTCCTCCGTCAATTCTGGCAACCTCTCTGACCTAATTCTATTTTTCGCGCTTTTACGAGGAGACGCTGGAATGACTCGAAGCGAATAAGATGTGTTGCTTTACTGTTTAATAAATTCGTTTGTTCCTGAAACTGACTGTATTATTTTAACAGAATTTGTGAAGAGGTAACATTTCCCATGACGTCGGAGGGGCCGGGACTGGAAAATATCGTCTTTAAATTAAAATTCACTTTTATATTAATTTCATTTTTGAACAATTCTAGTACAATAGAAATAACGATAATTAAACGTATTCATTACCAATTGAAGTTAGTCCGAAGTAAATTCAAGTAATGAAAAGAAAACATTTGGCCGTTCTATCATTATAGTATGTTCCTCGGCGTCAGGATATACCAAAATTCTTCACGCTTTTCCAGAACCTTGATTCAAGACGTGAAAACAATTTTTCTCCATAACATCTTCGTAATTTTCCCCATTCTCCTAACCTACAGAATAAAAGGAGCTGAGATACGCTCAGAAAATCAAATAGTCACTGAAAATCACTAAAAGCTTATCTGCGATTTTTCTACTTTTCTTTGTATCGGTTTGTAAATAAGCATATAATCGCAGAGACAGATATGTTTCTTTCCAATCGCTTGCTTATACGTTGGTAAAAAATTTTAAAGAGGGGTTCAAAATATTAAGTATTCTATTCTAAGACAGCCTGTGTTCTAGCTAACCATATGGGCTAGGTTTCGAATCCCAGGTAAGGCATGAACAATACTGTGCTGTCTCTTTATAGGAAGCAGTATTAGTTCCCTTACACGGTGCTCCTATACTAAAGTGAGCCACAAATTCGCAGTGAGGATGGGTCAATATCTTTAGATCAAAATACTCGCTGCGTTGAAAAAACAATAATAAGAATATCACTAACAATGATCGAGCTTTCATTACTACAGGAGTTAAATCTCATGAACAGGTAAGTTGGAAAGTTTACCTAATTTACTTGTCCTCTCTAAGATGTCTCTAATAATTCATGTGTGTTTTATTCAGTTAATTTTACTTTGGCATGAGGTTTTCGAGCTTATTTGTGTATTTTTGTGCATTTTTGTATAGTGTGAAGCATAAGCGTCACACCACCGGCTCGAGGGACCGGAAACTTTTTATCATATATTTTATGTATGTAATATAATTAGTTAAATAAACTTGACTTAATGAATTAACTATAGCTCAATTATACTCTATTGTCATTAACAACCATCTAGCCTTTGGACATCTCACTGATTGGTTTACTTCAGTTTCAACGAGGCAACATTAAAGTCATCAGCCCAACAATCGAAATCTCTCCCCATCCCGCATACGAGTAGCTCAGCAATTTTAATCCTCTCGTCTCTAACTTCTGTAAACTTACAGGGGGATACTGTTTTCTTGTGTTCCTACATGTTAAGAATAGCACCCGATTATGTAAATCAATTGTTTCTGTAAATCGGTAAACGTTAAGACATCTAAAAAAAAAATTACAGAACGTATGGAAATATTACCATCCAAAATGGCAGAGGAAGGAACTCTACTTTAGGCTTAAATCAGAATTTTAAAATTGATGTCAAGTTCTGTCCGTTGAGCAACGAACTTACAATATGAGAGTGGAACATTAAGGCAGGACTTAATGTGTATTTAATCGACAAGTGAAGATATTTTTCTGTACTGAGGGCAATTCTCTGAGGACTACCCATTAGTTTTATTCGGCCATTCAGAGAATATTTTAAAGAAAGTAGTTCTTTTGATATCTTATTCAATATCATATTATTTATATTATTTGTTCGTTATGAACTATTTTGGTTTATGACCATTTAATGGACACAAAAAATTATTTTTATATTTATAACATAAATGGTAAATTACAAAGGCACATATATTAACACTAGCTGAAAACCAGCACTTCGCTACGGAGTACATGCAAATTAAATACAACGGTCAATGTATGCAATTAATGCCAAAAAAATAAATATATATATTTATAATAAATACGACGAGCAATGTATACAATTGATGTAATATATATATATATATATATATATATATATATATATTATAAAAAATCGTAAGGGATTTTTTTTTATATCAAATCGTCTGCTGCATCAGAAAGAAAAAAAATAATTTTTTTGTCTATTTAGTTGTTATGCACGTGACGATAAATTTATTTAAAGTACCAGAAAAGGAAATCACGTGATCGGCATTTAATAAATTAAATTCTAAAAATTAATCTTTAAAAATTCACCAAAAAACAGAAAATCGAGGTAAAGATTCGAAAAAGATTTCATTTTAAAGGAATGTTTAGGATCTTTCTCGTGATATGAATTTTATAACCCTTAAATTATTATTTTAAATGCAAACTTAAAAAAAGTTACAAAAACAGCTTAAAAATTTAATTTAAAAAAATCTAAGAAGAATTTTTCAAAAATCTTTCTTAGTGCACCACTACACCATAAGATGAATCGGCATGCAAAATTTCAGCCCTTTAGGTCCAGCGGTTTGGTCTGTGCGTTGTATGTCAGTGAGTTAGTTAAGGAACTGTTTTATATATATATAGATCAATATGCATGTGCGGCTATGAAAACGTTTTTAAAGTAATCAAATATTTACTTAACAACAATAACGATGATCTACTTTTCCTCTTCGAAAGTACATGACTGAAAACCCATGCCGATCTCCCAACTTTCTCATTTTTAACTAGCACTAAAAATCGAAAAATACTATATTTTTATTGGAAACAGTTTTCAGTTAATGTTGATCTAGAACTTTCAGATTAATTTAATCTTTTTCCTTTCCTTGGATAAAGAAAACTTGAAACTCTAAAAAGGGAAAAGAGGAGTAACAAAAACAGCACTTTTATTTCAATTGCAGACTTCTTAAAGTACACTAAAGATTTTCTAGGGTGTTAAGTCTCTGTCAATACACAGTGGAAACGAAATAGTTATGATACAGTGCTTAAAGTTTCCTAAATCTCTAACAAATAAAATGTTATTCTTTCAAACAGTTGGGATCTTTTAAAAAGCATCTCTAAAAATGCGCCGAATCCAAATGGCCTGAAATTTTCGTATTCAGTTTCTCTTGATAAACCGTGTACAAAATAGAAAACTAAAAATGTAATATATTTTGGGGGGGAAATGACAGGACATGAAAATTAAAATTTTCAGTTATTCAGTTCCTGTAGTGAACCAAAAATCATACCTTACTTTAAAAATATTTTAGTTATTTCTGTCCCAATGACCCTTCATTCAGCAAATTCGGAGTTCTATAATTTTTTAACTATGTTAGTACCATATGGAGAGTACCATAAGGGATCAAGATTAAAAATGCCTTTACTTGAAAATTCTTTTGACTTATACGTAATCAAAAATATTTCACTTATTTAATTTCAGAAAATGTAGTTATTGTACGTATAGTACATAAATGGGCTTACACTCCGAATTCAGCTGTACTTTAAAATCAAAGTTCTGAAAATCCGTGTCTAAATTCTCGGCGTCAATGTTATTTTAATATGTTAAACATAACATAACATTGGCTGTTCTAACGAATAATTTTTATAAACATAGGATATCTAATGAACTAAACATAGGATATCTAATGAACATAAAGTTTGCGAAGTATGAGCAGAAGTTTGTTTCCCCTTATGGAAAAGACTTTTTTTATACATGCAAGTAAGATAAAGTTACAAAATATATTTTCCTTTCTACTTTGAAAGTAGATCTTTATTGTTGGAATGCCGTCAGATATTGGCCAGTAGCTTGGAAGTCAATTTACGAAAACTTTCTAGGACAATCATTCTTAGACAAGTTTCGGGAAGAGTTCCGTATCCTGTGCCGCTTGGCGCTATTTGGCTCGGTTTCTGATTTTTCCGCGTTTGGCGAAAAACTCAGAATAATGCAATCTACCTAAGCGACGCCATTTTTTCGGTGGCATTTTGGCTTACGGTATCCGACTAGGCTTCGGAGCAGTTAAAAAAAAATACTTCCGTCAATTTCTGTCTTATTTTTCGAAGGGGTATAACACAAAAACACGAAAATGATGAAAAAATAGACCATGACTGTGCAAATTTTAACAAAATTTATGAATTTGGATCGAAATTCAGCAAATTTTTAGAAAAACTGCTCTACCTCTAAAAAAAATTATGCATATAACATTAATTTCTTTTTGTCATATGAGGCGATGAAAGGCAAAGTGGTGTAAGTCAAAAGCGTTTTACTGCAAAACTGCAAAAAATTTTACTATAAATTCAACAAATTATAATTCATAATAATCATTTTAATATCGCAAATAATAATTATTTGCAATTCCACTATAAATTGAACATGGAGATTACATTTTTGCCCTCAAATAAAAAAAGTTGAAAATGTGACTTACACCACTTTGCCTTTCACCGCCTCATATGTACATAAGTACCTACTGAGTGTAATGAACTAAAAGCTAATCGGTATCGCGAAACCTAAAAAAAATTTCAGATCATTATATGCAATTACATGTAAAATTTTAGTAATTTCTTATGAGATTTTCTATAAATGCAGCTATAAATCAACAAATAAATTACATAGAACTAAATCTGTAGTTCATTGCATTCTAAATATTAACAAAAACATACGTGAAAAATTTCATAGACATATCATAAGATTTATTTGCATTTATGATGAAAAATGGGTTCTTCAGAAAACATAATTAAAGTTTTCAACTTGTATTGAAATTATAGCTGCTGCTGACCTTTAAATCGCTCTCATTTCATTTCTAATGATCATTCAGAAAAAATAAAAGCAGATTTAGAAACACAAATTTGCAATCTTTAAGAAAAGGAATAAAAATACTTTCGAAATCTTTGTCAAAATCGACGTTTTAAAGGTAGTCGGGTATCTAAAAACAAAACAAATAAAATTTTATAACTTACCAGAAAGCCACGTTTTGAAGAAAGAATTATGAAAGGGATTTTGGGTAGTCTAAATTGCATCTGGCATAAAAAAAATAAAAAAATCAGGTAGTCTCTTCTAACGAAACTACCGCAGTTATTAACATAGGATTACTTATCGTTGCTTACCTCTTTTTTCCTTACAATAAAAATCCTATATACGAAGAGAAGGATGAGTGATAACCCTATGCAGAATAGGTCGATGGTAAGAAAAATAAGTTACTTATGTCTACTCTTCCACTCTTGATTTATAAATTGCGACGACGGTTTTAGCTTCATAAATTTTGCTTTATCGCGGACCGTTATGGAGGAACGTAATCCTACGTTAAAATGGATATCCCCAGGAAATGCAATATACAAAATTTCTTACAGTGAAAATATCCACAAAACCATTTCTCTATTTTTAAATAATCACATTAGTGTGATAAAATTTTAAAATCACTTTTAAAAATGGGAACATTAAAAAGTAAGGGATGCATAGCGAAAAAAAACATAAATTGACAGAAGCAAAGAGACTTACCTGCAATCTCTCCATACGCGGTCGAAATGTCCCTTCAAAAATAAAACTTTAGAATTGATAATGTTTGAAATTACCACGGGATTAAAATTAAATTGATTGGACTTTAGACATGACATGAAAAACATCGCAACAGAAAGCAATGAGAATACACCATATTGAAATATTTATCGCCCAAAAACTATCGCCAAATTTTCCGGCATAGGATATGGGACTTCTCCCCAAGTTTCAATCAATTTTATACATGGAGACTTTCATAAAAGATATGTTTAACTAATTACCTTTCACTGGTAAAATGGGATCCATTCTGGATGATAAACTAAAATTCTGGATGTTAAGTAAAATTTGGCTTAATTTGGAGACCTTTTCCAAATGTATCCACTACTTCTCAGTATCATTTATCCAGAGAGGCACAATATTTTTTCCAATGTAACAAAACTTTCTTATTAAACGATATGAATCATTTCTCCATCGGTTGTATGATAAAATTATAAAGGGTCTTGTCATGAACGCAAGATATAAAATTTAGGAGAAATTTATTAAATGAGGCTACAGTAAACTTGATTTTCGATGAAATAGTGCAATCAAAACAATTCAATTGAGAAGACGTTTTGCGTTATGTAAGCATAATACTGATATTTATGTAAATATTCGCGATATACTGCGTTTTATAGAGTACGCAAATGGGAAAAATGGAAAATTTCAGCATGGTGTGAGAGTTTCTAATTTTTTTTCTGTTAAAAGCTGCCAGATCGTCTTATGAAAGTAAAAGAATTAGTATCTATGAAAACTCGGAATACTCGACAAAATAGTAAATTTTGGGTGTCAAAAAATAGATTCTTGGAAAACTTGAAATATCTTCTATCACAAAGAACTGGTTAAATCTATCGCACAACCTATATGTATTTAATAAGTGTAATCACCTTTCACAGTATTGATATGAAAATGGGAGGAGCCTACCAGAAGAGTTGCTTTTCCAATCAAACCAATGGCTCAGACCTAGATTTTCAATAACGCGAACCGCCATTTAATGGCCGAATGGCTACGGCACTAGCATTTGGTTCAGATCCTGTGGGATCGAGTCCCACTGTTGGCATGTAGCCGTTCGAAATCGGCTTTAAACTGGAGGTCCTGGTCTTATTAACCCCCGTGTAGCAAAAAGTTAACCATAGCGCTCTAAGCCAAACCTTTAACGTGAACCCATTATTCATCGCCTGATTCACAATTGGAAACATTTTATATATTCAGATGTAACGATGATCCTCCCTCAATCCTATTTTTGCACGTTTTCGGAAAACAACTATCGATATCTATACTGTCAGAGAAGCAAGCTTTGATATAACACCACCACAGCATGCCATGATTTTCACGGCCAACTATTTCAATATCTTTATAATTTTCTACCCTCCTCAAGAGGAATTGCAGAAGTCTCTTTCATTAAATCTATAAAAACCTTTTAAAGTACCTAAGTGAGAAAAAAATGAAATTTGTTGCATTAACGGTAACACCAACGAGATTATGTCTATGTGTGGTACTAAAGTATCATTAATACATTTTTGTAAAGATCGAGAAGCTACTCATTTAGGTTGTTACTCAAGCAAAACATTGCACTAGAAGATTAACAGAGTTTTAGTTGAGATGAAATAAATGTCCTTCAGAGTTTACGTAGATTCCTTACAATTTTAAGTGATTTATTTATGAAATTACATTTAGAGAAAGATCTGAAAAACTTCTTCAAAACTTCCTTAAGGATAAAACCTGAATCCGTAAAGAAATAAGTACTGATACATTAGAAGTGAGCTAATATATGTTTCTTTGATTTGAAAAGTTTTATAATTTCTCTTAAAATCAGCTTATTCTATTTCTACCGCAAAACTCTAGAATTCAATGATTTCAGAGAAATGGACAGTTGTTTACTTCCATTTTACACAATCAATATTTATTTATGGGGGGGGGGGGGGGAGTTTAAACTCTTTCATAGTTAAATAAAAGTGTTTTTCTTTATAAAAATTCTGCATAAACACTGGTAAAATTAAAAATAAAGTGAAAGGGAATTAAATATTTTATATCATACCTTTTATAATATTGGTACAAATGTACTTTAATAGCTAGTATTTACTCCATACATAATGTTATTACTTGAGCTATTCAACCAGTTAAATAACATTTTTAGAACCCACAGGTTTCAAAAGGATATTAAATAATTCATTATTTAATTTCTTTAATTTAAAGCATATTATTCTCTAGTCACATTAACTCAAAAGAAAAACTTTCCTACATGTTTTGAAGGAATATTTCAAATTAAAAGGATGTAAAAATATATTAAAAATTTTCCTTTTTTGATTCTATTCTCATTTTAATCTATAAATGCAAAAATTGCGGAGCCTTTTTTATAATACTTAAAAGTCAATGCTTCAACAATTAAAAACTTATTGTTTTAAACTTTTCTGTCAAAACCTTGAAACAATGTACGCAAAAATTCTGTCAAATAAAATTTATCCTTTACGTTTTTACTATTCTGATCAAGCTAGGTTGAATTTGCATACGTCTATTATCACAGTTATTTTTTTAAAATCTGAATTCAACCTTACAGAAGATAAGACGCTGAATTAGACACCAGCCATATTTAACAATAAAAGAGACAAGTTTTGCAGCAAATAGAATTTTCATGTCCTTTTTAAGTTATTTGCCAAAGTAAATTTTACGAATGTATTCATTATAACAATATATCTTTTTGACACGAAAGCAATTTCATATTTCATGATGCCGGTTTTTTTTCTATTGATAGGTAAGTAATATAATCCTATGCTGTTTTTTTTTCAATTTAAAAACAAAAATGAGACTGAAAAGGTGAATATTAAAATATAAATATAAATATAAATATATATATATACTAGCTGAAAACCCGCACTTCGCTACGGAGTACATTCAAATTAAATTCAACGGTCAATGTATGCAATTAATGCCAAAAAAATAAATATATATATATATATATATATATATATATATATTTATAATAAATACGACGATCAATATATACAATTGATGTAGAAAAAAATATATATATTTATAAAAATCATAAGGGATATTTTTATAGACAAAATAATGTCCAATCGTCTGCCGCATTAGCAAGAAAAAAATATCTTTTTGTCTATTTAGTTATTATGCACGTGACGATAAATTTATTTAAAGTACCAGAAAAAGAAATCACGTGATCAGCATTTAATAAATTAAATTCTAAAAATTAATCTTTAAAAATTCACCAAAAATCAGAAAATGGAGGTAAAGATTCGAAAAAGATCTCATTTTAAAGGAATTTTTATGATTTTCTTGTGGTATAAATTTTATAACCCTCAAATTATTATTTTAAATGCAAACTTAAAAAGAGTTACTAAAACAGCTTAAAAATTTCTCTATTCTAATAATTTAAAAAAATCTAAGAAGAATTTTTCAAAAATCTCTCTTAGTGCACCCCTACACTATAAGAAGAATCGCCATGCAAAATTTCATCCCTTTAGGTCCAGAGGTTTGGTCTGTGCGTTGTATGTCAGTCAGTCAGTGAGTCAGTTACGGAACTGTTATATATATATAGACTAGCTGAAAACCCGCGCTTCGCTACGGAGTACATTCAAATTAAATGCAACGGTCAATGTATGCAATTAATGCCAAAAACAATATATATATATATTTATAATAAATACGACGATCAATATATACAATTGACGTAGGAAAAAAAATATATATTTATAAAAAAATCGTAAGGGATATTTTTATAGACAAAATAATGTCTAATCGTCTGCCACATTAGCAAGAAAAAAAATATTTTTTTGTCTATTTAGTTGTTATGCGCGTGACGATAAATTTATTTAAAGTACCAGAAAACGAAGTCACGTGATCGGCATTTAATAAATTAAATTCTAAAAATGAATCTTTAAAAATTCCCCAAAAATCAGGAAATGGAGGTAAAAATTCGAAAAAGATTTCATTTTGAAGGAATTTTTATGATCTTTCTCGTGATATAAATTTTATAACCCTCAATGCATTATTTTAAATGCAAACGTAAAAAAAGTTTAAAAAACAGCTTAAAAATTTAATTTAAAAAAATCTAAGAAGAATTTTTGAAAAATCTTTCTTAGTGCACCCTTACACTATTAGAAGAATCGCCATGCAAAATTTCAGCCCTTTAGGTCCAGCGGTTTGGTCTGTGCGTTGTATGTCAGTCAGTCAGTGAATGAATGAATGAATGAATGAATGAGTCAGTTACGGAACTGTTTTATATATATAGATATATACGAGGGTCAGTCAATAAGTTAGTTGCAATCCTCCGTAAAAATCTCGGTGAAAGAGATATTTCGTTGAAACTTTGTGGCAACACAGAACATCGGATACTGCGGCAGGGGCAGTATAGGCTTCGACGTGGCAGTTTTAGTTCGCTTGCTAATCAGTCGTGAATATGTTTCGGCAGTTGCCAGTGGCGGCCAAATTTTAAGTGCGTGCATTATTCTGCTTCTGGGGGCAAAAGGTTGTGGCTACGCTGACATTTATCGGCATTTGCACGAAGTGTATGGTGATAACAGAACATCGAGCCAAGCTATCGCCAAGTGGTATCTCTCATTCGAGAATGGCTGTACAGATATCGGGGATAAAGTTCTTTAACTTCAACGACAGATGAAAACGTTGAACACGTGAATGAACTCATTCTTCAAAACAGGCATGCCACAGTAGACGAGATCGTCTCGTCTTTTGACTGACCAACACAAAATGCAACGATTTGAAAGTGCACTAGAATTTTTGGAACGATATCAACATGAAGAGAGTGCTTTTGGGGACTAAATCGGGACCGGTGACAAGACTTGAGTTCGTTTTGCACCTGAAACGCGTCTTTCTCGAAAGAAATGCCGAACATCTGGCCCGTACCATCCGCTGGGAAAGTGATACTGGCGCTGTTTTTCGATATAGAAAGTGTAGTAAGTACCGAATTCTTGCCGAAGGGTGCCACACTTAATGCAGCGTTTCATTGTGAAACCCTGAAGTGGTTGCGAAAGTCGCTTAAAGATCGACAACAAGGTAAACTTTCAAAAGGCATTGTGCACTTGCAGGACAATTCGAGACAGTATGCGGCAACCCTAACGAGGTATCTTTTGAAAAGGTTTAAGAGGGAAGTGTGGAATATTGCGCCATGTGACTTCCATGTCTTCGGTCCCATTTAACAAGAACTTGCAACGCGACGATATCACTCGGATAATAAGGTAAATGTTGCAACCCAAAAATCTCACATTGGTTATCTCACATTGGACGGCAATTCTTCGCAGATGGCATGGAAAAACTGGTGCCACTCCTCAACAAATGTTAAAATAAAGGAGGTGATTACGTCTAGAAATAGATTATGTATTATAGTTTTATGTTAGTAAAACTTTGTTCTATAATTTCAACCCGGTTTTGTTTTTGCCAAGGAGTGCAACTAACTTTTTGACTGGCCCTTATATACACACACACACATATATATATATATATATATATATATATATATATATATATATATATATATATATATATATATATATATATATATATATATATGTGTGTGTGTGTGTGTGTAAGTAAGTAACAAAAATTGCTTGCTCCCAATTTTAACCCAATGCATATTCCAAAGTCTCTCTTTTAAGAAACCACTACCCCTTGTCTAAACTAAGATCTAGGAGTAATTAAATTCATATTTTATATTTGCTCTTAATGTAAGTGCCGCTGAATCTTCTACAGGCACTAGAATTTCCATTCCCGAAATCGATGGTAAAACCCCACTAGCATGACCATATATAATATGACGCAGAAGCTCCAATGAAGTTGATATATAATAAATAACTGCTTTCAAGCCCCTGAATTACTAAACACCACTAAAGAATAGATAATTAATATGCCTTGTTCAAGTCCTACCTACCAGTTCGTATATCATAAATATGCTTGTTTCAAGCCTCTCTATATGACCTTACAAGCCTCATGTAAGAGTCTATAATAAATATGCCTATTTTCATGTACTACTTACCAGTGGCCCGCATTCATCATCGTCCGTCATAGGACTGATTCTGACCAATTATATAATTCCAAAACCTTGTGGGAAAATAAGGAAAATGTCCAGTATAAATACGCCTGCAACGGAAGATTTATCCGCTCCGCTTTTTTCGTTAACTCTGACTTGTAAGCAGCTGTTGTCAGAATATCTTCCTTTCAGAGCCCCGGTAAGTCCGGCGGTCCCAACGGATATCTCTACTGATATATATATATATAATGCCACGCGTCTTCTTATCTTCATCCATTGCAATATTACCTTTATGTGTTCCTGAACTCTTCCTTCACAAGGCTGAAAACTAATAAAAGTTTCTGGATAGACGACCGACTTTTCTGGATAGACGACTGACACCCATCTCTCTCGTTTGAAAATTGTATTATCGCTTATTACATACATATATATATATATATATATATATATATATATATATATATATATATATATATATAAATAAAGCATTCTGCTTTCCCGTACTCCACTATATCCTCAGTTCACCAGTTAATATCCGGAATGGTGCAATCGAGGGCCGGAAAAATAACCTTTCAAGGTGCAGTCATCATGATCAGAGTGGAAATAAGCAGTCCCTTTTCATTTTGCGAAATATCTTTATTCACAACCTAAATTTTCTCGGCTCCATTCTTAAAACTATCATTTTACTATTTAAATCAAATTGCCTAAACTTCTATTAATTTAAAATCCCTACTCCACTAATCTCGTTTCATCTCAATTCGCAAATCGCCTCAGACCGCTCATCGGTACGTTTACATGCTTCGAAGGTCTACATATCTCTGACTTTATTCATTGTTCGCAAACGCGAACAGAATAAATCTTGGTAATAATAGTTGAGAGCATTGGAGTTAACAGAATAATAGTTGAGAGTTCTACGGTCATCTTTTGCTACACGAGGCTTCATTAGGTCTGAGCCTACTGCTGATAGCACATAACGAACATTTATAAACATCCATGCCAACAATGTCAATTAATAATCGTAAAATTAGTGTCATTTATTTAAAACGCAAGCGAAAATTATAAGTTTTCATAAAATTTCACTGCATAAGGTTAGTATTAAAAACTCTCTCTATTGGATCAATCTAATAATTCGATATAGCTTAATATAATGAAACATCTTAATTTCATTAATATGCAATTTTTGCAGCAGGTTATTTTATAATAAAGTTGAATTCTGTGAAGACGTTGTGTGTGTGTTGATTTTCCTTAATTACTCGCTCTTGAAAAGCACAAAATCTTAGTGATAGAGTTTAAATTGAAAGGAGAATATGTGTACTGCTATCTTCTAAATCGTTCTCTCGTTGTCTCTAATTAACTGTATGAGAAATTACGACGTGTTCAAATGAAAGGCATCCTCAAATGTAAGAGATTGTTGAGTTTTATATAACATGCCATGAAATGGTAGGTGACGTAAATTCTTTTATTGAGTTTATAGGATCCTATAGAAGAATATCTCTGAAGATGAAATATGCCTTTATTGCCTTTCAAGACGAACTTCCAAATAATAAAGTTTCTTGTATCGTAGACAGTTCTCTAGTACTATAGATATTTTATTATGAACACATTACCTTAGAAATGTAGCCACCAAGAATGAATTTGATTAGAATTTACTTATACTGAATGTTATATTACAGCAAAAAATAAACATGTTACTAAAAATGTTAAAAATGCTCTACGAACAAAGTACGAAATTATTTGCAATAATTAAGCATTAAATTTAACTATAAAATCTAAGTCATAATCTAGTTACGTCCAGAACATGAATAAAACATTAAATCAAAGATAGCAAACGCATTTCCCTCTCAACAAAAAATAACTTATCACAAAAGAGGCAAAACTAAATGTAACGAAGTAGAACAGTGTTACAATCGATTCTGTAGACAGACGCGATGTCTGCCAAAGCCAATTTATAGCTATGGTCAGTTGCAGTTTTTTCCTACGCGAAAATCTTATACGCTTTTCCTTTGAAATGTAAGTTGAGCTACAATTGTAGACCGTTCTTCTTTTTCTTTTTTTTTTCAAACAGTAAAACAGACCGTCACAAGGTATCAAACTTGGTTACTGGATATTTACATTTAGTTGAAGACAAAAAAAAAATTCTTAGTTCCTTCATAGAATGTATGTTTGATAAATAGTAATAAGTATTTACTGAGCAAAGAAGAGAGAAAACATGTTAGACAAAATTCTCATCTACGGACTAAGTAGTTAATAAAAACAATAAGCAGGGAAAATATACGCAGGTGAAAAATTTACTAGGGTAAAGCTTTGAAAAAGTTCTTCAGAAAGATCAATTGTGTCTTCTGTTGCTCCAAAGAGGAACTTAAAAATACGAATAGTCTGAAAATTTGGGTAAAGAAGGTGAGTACGCGTGTTATACGGGCCAAATATACGTGCTACGTGTTTTTTCTCTCTGCACTATCGGTTTTCGGATACCCATTATTAAACATATTTTCATTATGCTTCATCTAAAATCAAAACAGCACAATTTTGATCAACCTTTTACGACATAAAATGTGTTAATAAAACTCTATAATCATACTTTAAGTGCATAATGATATTTATAATAAAGTTATTACATTTTGAAGGGAGGTACATAGTTTTAATTTTAGGCATATATATTTGCATGCATATATTATGAGAACGTAAAGACTGAAAAAATATATCCTACTTTTATATCCTGTTTATCCATAGAATTTCATCTTAAGTACAAAGTATTATTATATGGATTCCTCTTATCAAATATTACGATTGAGTACCATCCAAGTACTTAATGAAAACAAATAGAAATTTAAGGCTTAGAAACGCAATCATCAATATTGTGAAACACAACGAAAGAAAAGAACCAACAGTGAATTACATTTTCACAATAGATGTTAAAAATGTCAGACTTCATCTGAACTACCATTTTCGATGCTTTTGAAACATGGATTTGTTCAGACCCAGTCTGTGAGGATTTTTAATCATGAATTATCCCTTAAAACCTTGGCTATTACATAAATTAAGATGATCAAGCCATTTCAATTATAGCAGAAAAAAACTAATTTAATAGTCTCCAAAATTTTTAATATTCGTGAATAAAAATATGCATCAGCTAAAAAGGGAAAAGTTAATTACATATCAATTACACAGGCCTGCGATGAAAAAAATACAAGGGAATTGATAGCTGAACTTTATGTATTTTTTTATGCTGATTTCAAATAAAAATGATGAAAAATTTCTATCACGTCACATTATTTTAAAAAATTCAATTTTACTTGGATTTTTATGAACATTAACCATAAATTTTTTTTGTCGGCGTTGAATTTCTTCCCTCCCTGCCTGACCATCATTCTACCGTGATGTAACTTAAAGAATACCCCTCTGTCACACCTTCCCTGGTATTACAGACTATGTAAGACAACTTTATCTTGCGTATTTTGTCATGAAACTCGGAGATCAGAACAAACCGTGGGCTCCTCATAAAGTGTGTGTGCAGTGTCTCAATGATCTACGCTTATGGCTCAAATGAAAGAAGACTGCTTTACGATTTGGAATTCCTATGACATAGAGGGAGTCGAAAAACCCCTCTGGTGATTGTTACTTTTGTTCCTGCATGTCCGTGGGTATAACCGCAAAAATCAAAAGCTAATTTCTTATCCAGATAACATTCCATCGGCCATACGCCCCGTTCCTCATGGACCTGATGTGCCAGTGCCATTGCCTCCAACTGCATTGCTAGTCATCTCTTCAGAGTCTTCAGACTCGGAACATCCAGAAGTTCAAGGCTCCGCTATCGAATATAAGTCCTCTAGAGGCGATTCACCTCAGCCCTTCTCTCAGGTTGAACTTTATTATCTGACTAGAGATCTGGACCTTTCGAAAGAGGCAGCTGTATTGTTGGGCTCCAGATTGAAAGAAAAAAACTTATTGGTCAAAGGAACCTCTTTTTATTGGTACAGGAATCGAGAAAAGGAATTTGTTGAGTATTTTGAGGAAGAGGAGAACCTGGTCTATTATTCTGATGTTCCCGGATTGATGAGCAAATTTAATATCACCTACGATAAAGATGAATGCAGGCTGTTTATAGATTCCTCGAAAAGGAGCCTTAAAGCTGTCCTTCTTCATCACGGAAGCCAGTATGCATCTGTACCAGTTGGACACTCGGCGCATGTAAAAGAACGCTATGGAAACCTGGCTCTCGTCCTCAGCAAAATAAAATATGCCGACCACGGTTGGACCATTTGCGGTTATTTGAAAGCTATCTCCATGCTTCTTGGTCAACAAGGCGGATATACAAAATTCCCATGTTTCATTTGTGAGTGGGACAGCCGTGAAAAGACTCAATAGTGGGTCAAAAAAGAATGGCCGAAAAGACAAAATCTTGAACCAGGCACCAAGAATGTGATTCTGAACAGCTTAGTTGATCCAAAAAAAGTATTGTTACCCCCCTCTGCATATAAAATTAGGTGTAATGAAGCAGTTTGTCAAGGCTATTCCAAAAGATGGCGATTGTTTCAAATACCTGTGCAAAAAGTTTCCAGGTTTATCCGAAGCCAAGTTGAAAGAGGGTATCTTTTTTTGGTCCAGATATCCGCAAGCTTATGAGGAATAAATAATTTGAGACTAGCATAACAACAAATGAAAAAGAAGCTTGGGTTGCCTTCAAAGATGTCGTCAGTAAATTTCTGGGTAATTACGAGGATCCTGACTATAAAGCAATTGTTATGAATATGCTGAACAAATTTCAAACGTTGGGTTGTCCCATGAGTGTCAAAATACATTTTCTTTGTGTCAAAATACACTCACATGGGGACTTTCCCCCCCCCCCCGAAAATTTAGGATCAGTCAGCGAAGAACAGGGTGAAAGGTTCCACCAAGACATCAAAGATGTGGAGCGCAAATATCAAGGAAGATGGGACAAGAACATGCTCGCCGACTACTGTTGGATGTAAACACGAGATAGGCCTGAGATTGAACATAAAAGAAGACCGTCATAAAGAAGTTTCAAAGGAAAAAGAGTACGTGCTTAAATAGAACCCTTTTTTGGTTTTGTTTTGTTTTTTGCTCAGTTTAAAATTTGTTTCAAACTTTCATGTACACATACATAATATTTGCTCCTCTTGGTCCATCGTCTATTTTATCTAAGTTACCTTAATAAAAACACATTAAAATAGTATGTTGGTGATTTTCTTCTAGAAACTGAAAATTTGATGTAAAAAGTTTAAACTGAAGGGAACTTCTTGTTTTTCTCTCGATCAGAGGCGGCTCGTGCGATCTGGCAACAGTGGTTTTCATCCATTTAAACCTATAAAAAATAATCGATTGCTGAAAAATCAACTTGCCTCACCAAGAATCGGTTATTTTACATAGATTTAAATGGATAAAAACCACTGTTGCCAGATAGTACATGCAAAATTGTTCGAGAGAATTCCTTTTCAAATAGGATTTTAGCAAAAATATCGATTCGATTTTACAAAAAATTCTGACGTGGTGGAAAAAAAATGGAGGTCATTTTCGAAATCATCACACCAAATAACATAAAACTCAGTGAAAACTTCTCTTGTATTTTTCGAAAACTTCAATTTCGCAGGCCTGTGTTACCCATACTCGTCGTCTTTAGTGAGGTTTAAAAATAATTTAATGTTATAGAATTTTTCTACATATACAACTTTCTTCTGATTTTAATGCTTGAATTATAAAGCATTCCTCAAAAGCTTCATACAAATATATATCAAATATTTTATACAAGTTTTTAACAAAGAGCTGTAAAGTTTTAAACAAAAAACTTTACCGTAATGTCAATCAACTTAAAGAAGGTACTAATAATTAGTCTAAACAATTTAAATCCTAAACATAATAATTTTAAAAATTTCAAGTAATTATACATTTACATAATAATAAAGTTAGATAGTCAATATTACGTCCATAAATACTTATTGGTTAATTGAAAATAAACAGCATCCTAGTATAATTTATACGAAATTCAGTGAACCTTCTATTGTAAACTTTTATGCTCTTTGAAACTCTTAACGAAAGTTCTAGAAAAGTTTCAATGTTACCTAACAAATTAATTCTGAAGAAATTTTCAATTACACTGTCTTAAACGGAAGTCCATTCATTGGTTATATTAGTGCGTGTCTAGCAAATATTTGGCAATTGTAAACATGAGAGAAAATTCCCGATCTTCCATTTCTTTTGCGGAAAAGAAAGAACAATTAAGTATTTTTTTTTCCATTATTGTCCTCCTAGACAGAATTAATATCAAATCAATCGATTTCACAGCGCATTAAAATTTGTTCACTAGAATGGAACGCGAATTGATACATAATTAAGAAACACTAAGTTATATCAAAGAAAAGTTTCAGAATATTTTTTACCTCTATCTTTACTGTAATTTCAAAAACTATGTGTATTATATGTATTAACAACATAAATACTATTCCTTTGTAAGAGCAATTTTCTTTTTAAAACTTCAACAATTTGAGTGTTGTTCATTACGGGATTCCAAACGGGGATGATAATTTTTTTTTTATGGGACGGGATTATTTGACGGGATTATTTGAGTGTTGTTCATTACGGAATTCAAACGGGGATGTTATTTCCCGTAATGAACTAATTTTATTATGTTCATTACGGGATGTTAACGGGATGTCAAACTTAAAGGATGTAACACAACTTTTATGTTACATTTGAATTTCTTGGCATGTATGAAAATTGCGTTAATGATAGAAGTATTGCATTTGTTTTTTTAAGTTTACATGTTTTTATACTTCAAACTCAGATTTGATATGCCTTCAGTATAATTTTTCTTTACTGTAGCAAGAGTTTCCACTAATGAAAACACCCCTTCCATACCAAAATTTCTGAATGTAAAACATTAACCAGAATGGAAAGCATTAACCAGAGTTTTCTATCTAAACTAAAATTGTGTGGCCTTTTTGTTAACATACAAACATGTCCGATATTTGGCCCAATATTTCCATCTTTAAACAATATGCAATCTCTGCTTCTGCTAGTACTAAACGGGATGCCAAACTTAAAGGAAGTAACACAACTATCATGTTACATTTGAATTTCTTGGCATATATGAAAATTGCGTCAATGATAGAAGTATTGCATTTGTTTTTTAAGTTTACATGTTTTTATACTTCAAACTCAGATTTGATATGCCTTCAGTATAATTTTTCTTTACTGTCGCAAGAGTTTCCACTAATGAAAACGCCCCTGCCATACCTAAATATTTGCTTGTTTAATTTTAGAAAATGTACTCTGAAAATTTAGATCTGTAGCCCAACCTCTACTGAATAGTGTTTGACCAACATCAAATATGTATGTCATTTAAAATGACTGATGACTATCAGACAAATATCTATTGCCGTAGTGCTCTAGCTATTTCCCCGTACCTATCAAAATAGCCAGACTAAATTTTAAGGTTTTGGAAATCAATACAAAAGTTAGCTGCACTTCAGGATCTCAAGAGAGAGAGGGGGGGGGGATGTGTTATGACCATTTTCCTATCATGCATTCACTCCGATGGATTTGGGCGTCTTCTAACAAGAGAATGCGCCACCACATGCATTTACAGCTAGCAAATTATAGTTTGAGGAACACCCATCCGTGTCTTGTCCGTCCGAAGCAGAAACCCACCATCTAGGAATGTTATAGAACTGGGGACCGCTCTTCGAAGGCATACTTAGGCAGGTTTTTTTTTTTTTTTTTTTTTTTTTTTTTTTTTTTTTTTTTTTTTACTAGGACTTGTTCTCTTACTATTTTCAAAGTATTGAACACAGTAGGGATGAAATTTCTTCGAGCTAAATAGTAAGATAGGACAGTATGAATGGACACTCATGACCACTTTCTAAAATTCAGTGTCTTTGGTTGAATTGTCTTCTCCTAACCACTAATAGACTGGATGAATAACATTAAATGTCTAATTTTAGTACATTAAAAATACCTCTATAATTTGAGGTTAATCAAAAAAACTTTACCTTGAAGGATACAAATTTTTAGATATTTTGCCATGACTAAATAGAACAACAAAAAATAAATGAGAATTCGTTTTTTAGGATTTGGAGGATGCAAAAGGTGTCTGTCACAAGCTTCGTAAAAACAAATACTACACACTTCCAGTTGTCTTCATACCATGTACCTACATGGTATGTTCGATGAAAGGAAGTTTCGCTATAGCTTCATTGGACCCTTTCTAGAAGTATCGTTAATATTCTAAATGGGCTATACATACCGAAGTTCTTTAAATATCCGTGTTTCAAACAGAGAATTTTTTTAATGGTACAAAATGTATTTAAGCTGTAAATAAAATGGATTATTTCCCTAACATTTTAACTAGAGCCACTGATATAATTACAAAACACACTAGTGAGGGTTTTATTCAACCCTTATTACTTTTGTTAGGGAGCGTACTCGCATTTCGAATTTGGTGTTAACGGATTTGGCGCTGCGCGCTGTTTGGCGATGGGGGACCGCGCCAAAGCCGGTTTTCTAGCAGATCTTGACTCGCACGAAAGAATGAATATGCCAGCTGGAAGGCGGTCGAACGCACATAAAGAACAAAAACATAAAGAACCATGGACACAAAACATAAAGAACCACCTGTGAGTACGCTTATCCTTCAATAAACTTCTCTCTCTCCATCTTTATAAAACATTATGTCACATCGAAGTTATTTAATTGATATTTCTTATGATCCATTGTAATTAAATAAAGTGCTGTCATTTATATGTATCTGATGCCTTATTTAGCACGTGGCTTGAATCGAAATCTATCTTCAACTATATAATATAAGATTGATAATTAGGATAATTTGATAATAATTTATAAGTTCAGGGGGCGTTGTATCACTTTTAATATGATTCATGTATTTCATGATATATGTACCTTGAGTAAATTATTACACAATAAATTACATCCAAATATATTTTTTGTCAAGAATAAAAGAAAATTAAAAACTTGTGAATAAAACAGAACACCATTTGCTTATGTTTGTGAATTTAAGGCTAAGGTTTTTTATTTTACTAGTTAATAAAAAAGGAAATTCAACAAAAATATGTCAAGTTTCATTTAGAAATACGTCTGTATATTTTTCCTCTAAAATGTAACTTGAAATACTAAAATACAACTTATATTGTTGTTTTCTAATACCCCTTGACCGGAAGTGTTCCAGACAAGATCCATATAGGCTAGTGGTCTGAGGGGTATGGCTTCAGTTTATAATGGCACCACAAGGGTCGGAGTCCAATTTAGCCAAATGCCACCTCAATTTTGACCAAGCAGCCCCAGGAGGGTCATCTGGGGGACCATACCCTTTCCTACCCTCTCTGACGTCATAGAGAGACATACCTGTCTACGGATTTAACATGCTCCTATCCGTTCTAGACAGGGAGGTATTTAAGGGGACAATGGACCTTCAAACTCGAATTTTTAAATTTTCAATTTTCAACTCTATAGGACATAATCAGAATAAAAAATATTCTTTTTTACTACATCGAAGACTCTTAGAATTCAAAACAAGGATATTTTGGCAGAAAATGCCTGTCTTTCAAAAACATTTTACAAAATTCTAGCATTTTTCAAAATGCTCCAAACACATTCTATGTCATTTGAAAACCTTAAATTTTTTAATGTATATTTACCATACATACATACATAAATATAACTGTGCATTGAATTTTATTTTTTGTAGTTTTTTTATGAATCAAAAGTCATAAATATTTTTTTTACTTTATTTCATGGTCTATAAATGTGAAAAATACTTGAGTTTCCAAAGAATTGTGCACAGTTTTATGAAAAACTCTTCACTTAAAAATCCCAAGAAATCTTGAAGAAATCAGAAGAAAATGAATGCGCATGGAGCATTTTGAAAATTTCCAGCATTTTTGAATAATGTTTTGAAACACAACTTTTATTGTTCCACAAAATACCTATTTCTGAACTCTAAAAGTCTTCAATATAGTAAAAAAAGTGTAATACTTATTCTCATGTTGTATAAAGAGTAAATACTGAAAATAAAAATAAAAAATGAAAAAATGAGGGTGGAAGGTCCCTTGTCTCCTTAACGGCGCTTGTCGGGATTCGATTCAAGCACCCTGAGCACCCAAAACTGACGTGCTACCCCTGGCTTTCCTCGGTCCCACTTATGATAGTATCTTAAACATTAGCAAAGCATTTCAAAGATCTAAGAATTCTTAAATCCCTTTATATAGGAAAAGATTTAAGATAAACCGTTATTGACACCGTTAAGAGAAAGCTTGTAACAAAAAAAAACACATTTTGATTTTAAACCTAGAAAGAATACCTTACGGTAATAAAAAGATGTTTAATTAAAACGCA
Source organism: Dolomedes plantarius (assembly GCA_907164885.2). Classification (NCBI taxonomy): domain Eukaryota; kingdom Metazoa; phylum Arthropoda; class Arachnida; order Araneae; family Dolomedidae; genus Dolomedes; species Dolomedes plantarius. Next base: position 208,790,853 of record OU015494.1, read on the forward strand.
CAAGATAACAAAATAATATATAATGAACTTATTGTGAAGTTATTTTATTTTTCTTCCTTGAATATGAAGGATAGAAAGTTCTGATACAAATAAACAATATATAAGAGAGCAATGCTCTTAAGTTTTAAGGACTTGTATTCCTCGAGTACTGGTGCAACTACTGAGGACCAGATTTCATCTTTTTTAGAGTTCCTCTCACTGAAGAGCAATGACTAAGTCACTCAAGAGCAATTACTTTATAAAAATTATTTTACTCTTTCAAAAGTTTGGTCAGTTTTTTTCTTCTTTATGCTATATTGTTGAGCAGTTAGAACACAGCAGAGCTCATAATATATAAACTGGAAAATTGCGAAATATATATGCATATATAGTATATAATACATCTTAGGAGATTCTTTGAAATTAGAGTAAAATCGGGTCTTGTCTCTCTCAGAGATGGATGGTTAAGGGAACAAGGGACCATTAACCTTGTTTTTCTTTAATTTCCAATATTTTGCTCTATATACCACATGAGTATAATTAATATTATTTTCTACTACACTGAAGATACTTAGAATTCACAAATATAAGTATTTTGTGGAAGAATAAGACATGTTTATCAAAAATTCTAAAATTTTTCAAAATTCTCCTTGCGCGTTTATTTTCTTCTGATTTATTCCGAATTTCTCGCCATTGTTAATGGAAGTATTTGCCACTGAACAGTGCATAATTCTTTGAAATCATAAATATTTTTTCAATTTCATAGACAATAAAATAAAGTAAAAATATGCAAATACTTAAAAAAAATAACAGGCAGAATAGAAAAATAAATATTTAAGACTTGCGATTGATACAAAATAATTTAATGCACAATTATATTTATATTCATATAGAAAACTTATAATAAAACACTTAAATGTTTTAATTGATATGGAATGCACATGAAGCATTTTGAAAAAAGTTGGAAATTTCGAAAAACATTTTGAAAACAAGCATTATTCTCCCAAAAAATTCCTTATTTTGAACTCTAATGGTTTTCCATGTAGTAAAAAAGAAAATTGCTCTCATTCTGTATACAGCGTTAAAAAATTTTAATTTAATAATTTCAAGGTTGAAGGTCCCTTGCCCTCTTAAATTGAACAAAATATAGCATTTTTGACGGATACGTCGAATAAATATTACATTTTTGTTCCAATAAATTGTTATAAAATATCTTTAGCTAAAATCAAACTTCTCTTAGTTAGACAACTGCAAGTTTATCAGTTTGATACCTTGCATTTTTGCTAAAAATATAGCAGAAAGACAAAAATATTGCAATTAAGAGAAATTTCCATTGGGAAAAAGTTCTGAAAGTTTTCTGTAGAAAAGAAACTTTTGGAGACATTTCCGCGAACTCTGTTTTGTCTCGTTATTATAAATTGAAATTTTTAACAGGTACTTCTGTTGCTATTATACAGCATTAATAGAATTTTATGGTGCTATTATGTAGCATTATTAATCGCATTCAGATATTTAATAATATCCTCAATACAATAATTTTTTTACCTAGAACAACAGCATGTAAAACCTTCATTGAAATCTATTTTCGATAGCCAATCTTCAATCTGATTGGTACATTAGATAAATGCTAACCCAAATTTATAAATTTTATCAAAACTGTTACAGCAGCAGGAGTCCGATAAAGTGCCGATTAGACGCTTCGAAATACTACGAAGTAAATCGTTTATGATGTTACAAATATCAGTTAGGATTATTAAGGGATTTTCCCAGCCTTAACAGTTAAATATCACACTTCAGGCTTTAAATTTTAATCTGGACATCAGGTTAAGTTATCTTAAAATAGACTCAATAAAATTTTGTTCACCAAACATTCACATTCATCTAAAAACAATCCATTTACTCTTGTAAAATTATTTTTAAATTTCGTAAAGTTAAAAATGATTGTCTTTCCTAGTTTAACAAATTCCCCCAAAAAATTGTTTTCTGTTTGTGTGCATGTGTAGATATATATATATATATATATATATATATATATATATATATATATATATATATATATATACACAACATATAAAAATACAAAACCCTTTCAAAATTCTAAATTATTTTTAAATTTCCTTGTGCGTAGATTAATCACGTTTTCCGTTTTCATTTTAAGAACAAAGGAGTTGATTTCCGCATATACTATACGATCCCTGTAAATTTGGAGATAATCCCTCTTCGTTATATAAGTTTTTCAAGCCCGGAGAACCAGGCTTATCCAATCACTCCACTTTTGCACTGTCATATGACGAACCGTCTATGAGTTTATAAATAGCCGTACTTCCATGTAGAGGGGGCACTTCTTTCGATTATCACCGCCACATAAAGATATAGCTGTTGAAAGAAATAAAAGTTTTGTCGAGATTTGCGGTGTGTTTTTGCGTGTCCGGGGCTTGAGGGGCAAATAAGAGTGCTTTGCAAAGATCTCCGAGATGCAAAAAGCGACAGCAAACTTTACCGGCCAACGACATTGTTACGCGGGAATTGAATTTGAACTGTTGTGACGCACAGCCGGGCGGCAATATCAACCGTTTCGCCTTCACTCCTCGCCCCCGCGTCCGTTTCGTTACATATTATATATCTGTATATATAAAAGGCAAAGTCTGTGTGTGTGTGACCGAGTTTTTGTCTGCTCGCGGCACGGCGCAAAGACGGCAGGTCGGACAGTCTTGAGATTCGACACGAAGATAAACCCCGAGGTCAAATTATGCACCTCGACGCCTTTTTTTCCGATTTTTTAATTAGATTTTCCGTAATTAAATATTTAGTCGCGATTTGGAGCTCCCGGACGAGTAAAAGCTCCATAAATCCTAACGTATCCGTCCAAGAATTTTTTTTTTCGGACGAGCCTATACGGGAAAGATGACACTATACGGAAATCACAATTAAAATTGTCTGTCTTAATTTATCGATTAATTGTGATTTTTTTTCGATCGCCTGTACGCACCCGTTTTTCGGGAAAAAACGCGATTTTGGCCGCGACCCTTTTTTCCAAATTGACGAATCGATACGTAAATGTTGTTACATTTTTAAGAAATTTTTATCTCAGAGACCCTAGACAGTTTCGAAAGCCAGAATCAAAATTCATATTTTTTATTCATATTATTCGAAAGCCAGAATCATATTTTTTAATAATTTATTTTATGATTCGGAAACTCTTGCGAGAAATCTCATTTTGGAGATTTCGTTCTTCATTTCCGAACGAAGGTAAAGCGGGGGAAAATGGGCGTGTCTCTTTCGACGTCAAGCACGTGATGTGTTGGGGCGTTTGTTTTCTATGAGGGATTGGGTGGTTAAAGGAAATCGATTACTATTGCAGTGATAATCGATTAAAAAATCGCATTTAGTAATGCCGTAATTTTTTTGGCCAACACTTAGTTAATATCATATAATTTGTGGTGTGTTTGTGGAAAAAATCTATGAAGATTTCAAAGAATTTCAGCACAATAAACATCTTAATACGTTTTTCGTCTCGCTGACTGTTGTGGAAAGTTTTAAGTAATCCTATGTCAAAAATTTTGCCTAAATGTGCCAGAAAGGATTAAATTTATATGGGTAAAATAATGTATCGTGGTGAGGAAAAGGATGACAGCGACGCCCATTAACAAAGGGTTAAGGCTACTAAAAAATTGGTAATTACATTACCCGAGCAACGCCGGGACGGGTACAGCTAGTATATATATATATATACACACAGTGCTGGGCAAATTACAATTGGGACAAACAGAAATATTTCCACGTGTTATTTAATTAGTATAATTTCACTTACATGTATTTTGGGGTTATATATATATATATATATATATATATATATATATATATATATATATATATATATATATATATATATATATAATATATATATATATAGTTTAAATAGTATAAGTTCACTTACATACATAGTATAGCAATCTAGTAGCAAATGTGTCCTCCTCTAGTTTTAATGATATCCTGTACAAATTTTGGCATAGATTCCTCTAACTTAGAACATAAATTTTTGATGCTGTAATCACGAAACCAAACTTTTATGACATTCTCAAACATTTTTCTCTTGGTTGAGCAGTCCATCTTGCTCACACGTCTCTTCACAATGCTCCACAAATTTTCGATGGAATTTAAATCTGGAGAATTACCAGGCCAATCCAAAACTGTTAATTTCTTTTCTTGAAAAAAATCTCTTTGCTGGCTTAGAATTATGGCATGGAGCAAGATCTTGTTGAAACACACCTACACCGCCAGCGAACGTTTGCATAAAATTCACAATTTTGTCTTTTAGTATTGAAATGTAATTTTTTTGTGTTCATCATTCCTTCAACTGATACTAAGCTGCCAGGTCCTTCAGATGTAAAATAACCCAAAAAAATCTGATTTTAAGGGTGCTTAACTGTTTGATTAAGATGTTGTTTCCTGATGGGTTCTCCAGTGCATCGCCTGTCAAATGTTGATCGGAACCCATGCACAAAAATGCGTTTATGCAACCTTATTCCAGTCGTATGCAGTCCAGGATTGATATTTCCTGGCCCAATACAAACGTTTTCCCTTCACTGCCTGTGATAACTGTTTTTGGACTGGTATTCTTGCCCCTCTCTCTGCTTCAATAAGCCTTCGCCGTACTGTCGATGAATCAACGCTCACACAAGTAGCTAATAATTCTCTCTGAATATCTGTACTTGTCTTGCAAGGATGCAGTTTACTATTTCGTACAAAAAATTTGTCTTTCCGAGGTGCTGTCTTACGTTTGCGTCCGCATTTACTCTTCTGTTTCGGAGAAACTGTCCCAAACAAATTTTGCTGTTTAATAATCCTTGAAACAATGGATTTTCCAACTCCAACCGCTGCAGCTATATCCCTCACAGTCATAGAGGTATTCTCACTAAGGGGAACAATTCTAGTCTTTTCCCTGGAGCGATATCCATTTTTTTCATACACGAGAGAACCAG